>JAGYIB010000359.1:0-10549 GCA_024244615.1 Ascosphaera pollenicola | reverse complement strand
CCCGGTCGTACCGGTACCCCGTCTCCCCCCTACTGCCAGCGCCCGAAGCTGTGCGCGCAATACAACCACCTCACGATCTTCGAACTTCACCAAAACAAGCGCCATTGTCAATACCGACCCCCTGTTGACAGGCCTTTCGCCTGAGGTCACCTTGAAGGCATTGACTGAAACCGCAGACTTCGATGATGATTACCAGATACACCCTCAAGACTCTCTATCGCGAAGCATCGCTCAACTATCCTCTCGCGAACGTGCCCTCGGTATTCACGCTGCAGTTGCTGCACAGAAGTTGAGACAATGGTACGAGGAAGTATTGTCATGGAAGTGGCCCAGCCCTCGTGAGGCAGCGCTAGGTAGGGGATTTGAGAATCCTTATGCCTGGTCCGAGGAAGAGGCTGATCACGACAAGGCTGCCATATACCTTGGTTGCATGTTGGAGACAGTCGTCGACGAGCACGAACGACGGGTGGGAGAGATCAAAGATGATTTGGAGGATCTTGGTGTCGAGGAATTGAAACAGCACGTTTTGCGTGTCCACCTTGCTTCAATTCAATCTCAAAGCGACAACGACTCAAGCGGCTCGCCCACCTATAATCGCCTGAACGATTTTACCACTGTCATCACAGCTACGATACTCAATGGTCTACCGATCCTTGCCAAACTGAATAATCTCCTGAACACATGGGACATCCGGTTCGAGGTTCTCCGCCAATTGCCCCCTCTTCTTGAAAGCTTGAAGAACGCCACATTTGAAATGGATAGAGCACTAGCTCGACTGGAGGAGGGACTATTGCCCGAGTTTGATGACCCACGATTTACGAGACGGCATTTTGAGATTGCGCGGGCGAGATTGGAGGATATACTATTGGTCGTCGGGCATCACTTTGATGTCGTGCTTGACGTGCTGGAGGGAAGTGAGGATTGTTTACCAAGTTATTGGATCGACGACATGGATTCGCTTGAGTCTGACTTTGCTTCGTGGTCTGTTGCTGCTCAGAAGAAGGCCGTGGAAAATGAGTGGCACCGCGATCACCCTCTTGATAGGTGTCCCAGTCCCATTCCCGAGGAGGCTGACGAAGGTCCGAAGAATGAAAGTGAGACTATTCCTCGAGCTTGTGCCGAGCCTCCAGAACAGAGGACGTACTGGACGAGCTCTGAGGATGAATTCCCTGATAGTAACTCCAGTCTTGAAACAACCCCGCTGAGCATGAGAAACTCAATGCCCAGCATTACTGTGCGAACTGCACAAGGTGAAGATGGCCTTGTTGTCAAAGGAAGAGCGAAAAGTGCAACAGTCAATGGTATGGACTCCGCACAAGAATGTGAACACCACATGCGACCCGAAGACACAAAGCAAGCTTCATTCCCACTACTGAACTTCAAGGACCCTTTCACGGATCAGAGGTTCTCTGCGGATGACATTGAGGTTCTTCCTGAGGTCGAAGAGGCTATGTCACCAACACATCCTCCTCAAAAGAGACGAATGACCCTTCCGCTTTCACGATACATTGAGGAACCTGACCATCACGATACTCCATTGAGCCTTCCGGACGGACCGCCATCTCCTAACCACAAACTTTCGGGAGGAAAACGCTTGGATGCAATCCACAGACGCAACAACGATTCAAAGTCATTTGGACCGAAGAACGGGAATATCTCTCTTCGGGACGCCTTCAGTGCAGCCGACGCATTGAACCAAGTGATCAAGAGCCCTCGTTCATCCCAGTCCGTGCGCAATCTCAATGATGGCAGACCTGAACTTCAAGACCCGTTCATGGAACAGCCCTCACATCGCGATCGCTCATCCTCACCATCTCCACCAGATCGCTCCTTGGGCGTTTCGAAAATACGATCCAGAATTCCTACTCCCTCCTCGTCACCAAAGACACTAGACACGAATGACAAGAGCGATGCTTCGCCAAAGTCTTCTCCATCTCCATCAACATCTCCTTCAAAAATTCCCGTCAGAAAACAAGTTGACCAGTCACCTTCTTCACCACAGATCAGGAGGCGCCGTCGGCGGCCTACGCTTGAGGATAAGATCAGTACGATCCTTGATGGTATTCCAGTCAAACTCGACCTTGACCCGCACGCTCAGGTCAATGGCCATCTAGCTCCTTCTAAGGAGAAGCCGAGGTCCGCTTCGCCATCGAATGGAACAGCCCAATATGGCGCAATGAACACCTACTTCCGACTGATTCCCGCTCATCAGAAGAGATCGAAAGATGAATCTTCCGTCAGACTGTTCCATCTCTACAGAGGTGAAAGATTGGCTCCTCTCAAACTATACGTGCGCACGATTGGCGAGAATGGTGAACGCGTTATGGTTCGTGTCGGCGGCGGTTGGGCTGACTTTGGTGAATATCTTCGCGAGTATGTGGCACATCATGGCCAGCGAGCTGTCTCGGAAAAGTGGGAAGTCCAAGGCGTTTCTGGCAACGCCAATGGCAACAGTCCATCCCGTCAATCCCCTCATAAGCGTCATGTCTCGAACCCTAGTAAGAGCGGCCGGACAACTCCTGTCTCTCGTCCAGCATCTCGAGCTGAGCCGTTCCCCGACATTCATCCTGCGCTACCCCCCTTACCGCCTATGCCCAAAGAAGTTACACAAAAGGAGCGGCCATCTCTCACCGCCGCGAATGTCGCCAAAGCCTCTGGCTCACCTGCTCCCATCGTGCCTATTTTCCCATCTCTTGATAGGAGGCTGTCGATGTCATCCGTGGCATCGGGCTCACTGAGTGTTTTCTCTGCATTCGCCGAAAGTATGCATAACCATAACTCAGTTTTCGGTGCTCGCCCAGTTTCACGTCCTGGAACAAGTCTAGGTTTCAGAACCGGCTCCTCTCCCTTCTCCGCAGCTCCCATCGCGCCTCTCGCGCCTCTCGCCCCCCTCGCGCCTCATTCGCCTCTGGGTCTTGCTGGTCCTCGTCCCCGTCGGATGTCAATCACGCCCGAAAGCGAGGCTTGGGTTGAAGACATGATGGGCAAGGCCCGCAATACATCTGCCACCAAATCTCATATTCTGAGCTCTATCCCCTTTCCGCATGAAGAGCCCGAGAAACAGCACTCCGGCCTTCATACGATGAGAAGCTTCAATGACATTGAAGGCTTCAACAAACGTGTTTTTCTGCGACAATTGAAACGTTGAGAGGCTCAATTTGGATGTGCTTTCACATAGCATTTTGCTTGGAGTCTCGTTTGTATATTAGCTCGATGTCTCCTTTTCCTTTGCCTTGTTCTTACTTTTCCGTTTCCTTTTGTTTCCTTTTTTTTGGTCATCTGTTTCCTTTGTCATTCTTGGATTTTTCGATATACCCAGTTTTCTTGCTTCGCTCTGTTTGCATACATTGAGTGGTTTACTTCCTTCCTTTTCGGAGTTCTAACGGTTGAGATCTGGGCATTTTTCACGCCTCCCTTGCGTCTGGCATCAATGAAGAAGAGGTGCATATGCTTATCCTTCACCCTTTGACGACGAAAAGTGCGGCATTTCAAGCTTGGCTTGTTGTGAAGTCCTGTATAACTATATAGCAACAGAAATTCACATGCATTGAAAAAAGAAAGAATAATTTTCCACATCTGATTCGGATTTGAACATGAATGTCGATCGAACGTAGAGGATGCAATTTTTCATTATGAAATGAGAAGGAGCACTAAGGCATACAATGCAGACTAAGGGAAAAAAGCGTTGAAGTGGTGCTTTCGTCACTCAATGCCGTTGAATCTCATGAAATCGTGAATGTGAGTTATGAGTGAGATGGGATGGGATGGGATGGGATGAAGTAAAGAGCAATGAAACAAAAAGGCAAGGTCAGCCGGCAACCTATAAAACAGCGCATGCAGTTTCAAACCAAGTGTCTGCAAGATCA
The DNA here is from genome assembly GCA_024244615.1 of Ascosphaera pollenicola. Lineage (NCBI taxonomy): Eukaryota > Fungi > Ascomycota > Eurotiomycetes > Onygenales > Ascosphaeraceae > Ascosphaera > Ascosphaera pollenicola. Next base: position 6,683 of record JAGYIB010000359.1, on the reverse strand, counting down.
CGATCATGCCAAACAGAGGGATACCAAAACATCACGGCATTGACTTCAGCGCGAATGATTCACGACACTGGTGTCGACGGCTCTTGGTTTTCCGCGTCCTGTCCATACTTCTTCGGTTCCTTCTTCAATAACCAGCGAAGTTCTGGCGTGATGACCTCCGTTCTCTGAATACCCCCTGTCGTGCCGGCAGAGCCCGTGGCAACGGAGGAGGATGTGGATTTCCTCCGTGACTGTTGTGACGGAGACACGCCCGGTTCGGGTTTTCTATGTCTCACGGGCGAAGGAGGTTCGGGGAAAACAAACTCAGCCTTGCTTTTTCGATCAATGGCGTCAACGCTTTTTTGGAAGCGATAGAAGAGGGCCTCGGCCCTTGTAATGGTTGAAATGAGGTCGATAGATCCCGAGAGATCGTTGACTGTTACAATTGTTAGCTAGAAGCTCCAGTATCGTGATCAACCAGAGCGTGGAAGAACTTACAGTATTTCAGAACCTCATCGAAAGCCTTGAGGTGGTTCAGGATGATATCACGGTGCTTCTCGAGTATAGCCATAGCGATGAAGATATGGAAGCTACCCGACAGAAAATCGGTCCAAAGAGCTTCCCAGAGACGCAGAACATCAGGCCAGTCGAATTCTCGCTTGAACCACACGAGCAATGGGCGGAAGAAGAAGAAAAAGTTTGAACTGTCAGCGGATTCGAGATGTAAGTAGAGTTCCGGATCTAAAAGCTGAACGAGCTGATTCAGGGTAAGAAGCTGATTGCGCATGCCGGATTGATCACGGAGGAAGTTTCCTTGCTGGATGACGATGTTAGCGGCTCATGCAGTATCACTGATGCTAGACTGGTTGATTGTCTTACCATGCGCTTCATGAACCCAACGAATGCCCAGAATGCGATTGAGCCATCTTGTGTGACGGCATATATCGGTGCCAAAAGATCACTCATCCCCTGGACGTAGCCCAGATCTTTATTATACTCGTCGTATGTGAGAAGCATGTCCTTCATCTGCTCGAGATGCACATTCGTGCCTTGGTCTGCAAAGGCAGAGTCTGGGTCTGGATGAGGGATGTCCTCTCCGGCGAAGAGGGGTATCGTTCGATCAGTGCGGTGAACATCCTTTTCTGTGGCATCGGAAAGAGAGATTAGTTCCTTGCAACTCAACTAGTAGACTTGAGTGAGTAATGAACGTACCTATCCGATGTCTCTCATCCTTGAACCATTCAAGCTCCTCCTTCGTCGCCCCTTCTTCGAGCAGTTTATCCCACCATGCCCCCTTCAGACGGACATACTCATCTCTCAGCGAAGAATCGATCGCCTTCCGCTCATCAGTCGTGCTATCCCACGGAAAGACGCCTAGAAGAAATAGCCACGCTTCCTTCCTCACACCATCTTCGGGATTTAGGCCACCATGGAAGATGCGTTCTTTGGCCTCACCGACAGTAATATGTAAGCGACCAGCCGAATCGAACCAACTTTTCCATTCTTTCAAGGTGACTATTTTGCGTTTTTCGTGAAGAGATAGCCTCTCCATGTCAAGAATCTCAAAGTCACCGACAGCACTTTCCTCATGTTTCAGAAGGTCCTTGGCGGTCCATATACGTTGATTTCTTTCTCTGTCGCTCTGCTCGGCGATGCCCATGGCCCAACGAGCAAGATAGAGCCTGGCACTATCAAACTCATTCTGTAATGTCTGAACTTCCGGGTTCTTCAACAATCTTCTGACTTGTGGCGGGACGCTTGGGTTATCGGCCAAATCGTATGCAGTCCGTTTCGTGAACGTCGTAATCTTGCTTAGTCGTTCAAGAATCTTCCAGCGAGTCTCTTTGAATATCTTTGTCAGCGGGTCCATACCCGCATCTTTGTTCGTCTGCGGTGATTTTGGCCTTAGTCCCCGTTCTAGTATACCCGTTGACGAACGGTTGCAGAACGAGAGGATGTCTTCTTCGGTAGGATTTATGAGATAAACAGCAGGGTCAACGCTCGATCGATGAACGTCAGCATACTGTCGTATCCACCCTAGAACCTCATCGCCGCCCCAAAACAGCGAACCGTCATCAGTGAAAGGATCGAACGTGTCCTTAGTGCGTCGTCTCTTCTGCATTATCGTGGACTCGCATTCACTATCATGGAAGAATAGGGCAGGATAACTGTCTCCTGCTCTCGTGTTGATGACGAGACTGCCGAACCACCAGCCGATGCTCGGAGGGCGAACAAGAAGCGAGAAGATATCTGACAAAGGGACAGCAAAGGCGTACAGTCCTATTGGACTGGCATGAGAGTAGCCCGTGGGAAGCTGAGGGACGACGTAAGATTGGTGTGGGGTGGATTGGCCATGGGCCATATCGACCTTGACATATGCATCAAGGGCATCGCCCAGAGATGACTCAGGGACCCATGCGAGGAGAGTTGATGCTTGTCGAGCTGCACCCGAGGAGTTTGAATTGTGACTGCCTTCGCCGGCACTTCTCTGTTGTAAGAGAGAGATGTAGCCGGGTATATTGTCATTTGTGGAAGAGGACGGATGGACGTAAACCTGAGAGTCGATTGAGTTTAGTCGATATGATGAGAGACAACTTCGAGACTAGAGCGTTTGATGCATACCTTGCTTTTAGAGAATAGCAGATTGACGCCTCTGCCACTGCTTGCACGGGCAATGGTACTATACCCGTTCTCTTCGCCATCGCTCACATCGTAGAACGAAGAGTCTGTAGGAGACGAAGCACCCATGGTAGGCATTCGGTTAAGCACACCGGCCCTGTCACCTTCGTCTGTCCGAGCGTTGCTCTCCGTACTGAGCCTGAGGAAGATTGCCAATAAATTCAATTGCGAAATCGAGATATAAAACCTTCTCCGGTTCGACCAGGCGGTGGTAAGCAGATCCTAGGCTATATAAGCAGGTCTATGGCCAGATAGCAGACAGCGCAAACACGAGGATCGACAGCTAGGCAGACGGTTTAGTGTCATGTCATGTCAGTCCGACCTCTTTTCGTTCTCGACGGTGATGACGATGACGACGATGATGTCGATGTGGGCGGTTCGCCGTAGAGTGGAGACGCCGTCGCCGTCTGAGCCAGCATCTGCCGAGACCCGAGTTGGTGGAGGTAGCGCTAGTGCGGATCGGGGCTAGCGGCTTGGCGGGGCTATGGTACACTACAACGGGGAAGTACACAGTACACGGAATTTGCTGCCCCTGAACGACGAGCCCCTGAATAGGGGGGGAAAAAGGGACGATGAATAGTCAAGGTCAAGGGGTGAGGTGATTTCATTCAATTTCGAGTTTTTCTTGTCTTTTGATTACATCGTTGTTCCGTAATCATTTCCAGTACTTCTGTTTTTAGCCCCCTTCGTACGTGTCAGCCGCCAGTCTAGAACGGCACGGACATTGTCAAGCCCTCAATCTCACGAGCCCAGTTCCTGTGCTGCGAGATTTGATACAAGAACTTCGCCAAAAAGTTCGGTGCCTCAGCAGTAATCGACGCATCGGTAATGTTCGCTGGATCATCAAGATGCGTCGCAGTGACAACCCCGTAAGACTCAACAGGGCTGTTTCCCTGCGACGCAAATTGCAGCTGTTGGATCTCACGAAGCTGGTTCTGCACCCACGGGACAGCCTCGCCCGTTGCAGCAAGCGGCTTGCAATGGCCAAAGGTCTCGGAAATCCAATGTTTCAGTATGCCAATTGTAGCCAACTGTTGGATGTGAGAGCCGCCAGGAATGAACGTGGCGTCAAACAGTGTCGAGCGTCTGGCTTCGTATTGGAAGTCAGGCTGGACAGCCTCATACTTTTGCCCATTTTTCTTGTCAGCCACGATGGACTGGCGCTTTGTTCCGACGACAATAGGCAAAGCACCCACTGCTTGGGCAGCTGTCTTCATCTGGCGGAAAGCGTCGCCGTCAAAGCCATCGCCGATCAGAATGGCAATCTTGCGGCCGCGCAGAGTAGTCAGGTTGTCTTTGACAACGTTGTTGTTGAGTTGAAGCTGACTCACGTTTGCAGTCTTCATTCCAGGGTTTGGGCGCGTGATCGCCTGGGGGGTCTCGGCGCCGACTTCCTTCGCGACTGCTTGTGCGAGACCGAGATCAATCTCAGCCAATCGCTCGACGGCAGGCTTGTACACGAGCGGATCGTCACAAAGGCCCAGCTCGAAGCTAAGCGCATGCGCCAAGTGAAACTGCTCGATCTGAGTCAGGGAGTTGTAAAACATCTGTGCATGCTTGATGTGCTCCTTGAATTTCGCGCTGAGAGATCGTGTCTTGATGCCCTGGACCTTCTCTGGGAAGGTGGAGAACCCACCCTTGGACTCGGGCACAGGTGGAACGACATTGTGTCTGTTGGGCCAATAGTTGATTGTGCCTCGAGTAATCTTGTGTCTCATCGCGCCGTCACGATGGTTGTTCATGACAGGGCAGACGGGCCTGTTGATAGGTAGCTCCTCCCAGTTCGGACCTAGACGAGTGAGCTGCGTATCAAAGTAAGAGAAATTCCGTCCCTGCAGAAGAGGATCATCGGAGAACTCGATGCCAGGCACGATATGAGCCGTACAGAAGGCCGCCTGTTCCGTCTCGGGGAAGAACTCGTCGACATTGCGGTTGAGTTCGAGTTCGCCAATATAGCGAATAGGAGCAATCTCCTCGGGCCACCACTTGGTCGAATCGAGAATGTCGAAGTCGAATGAGTGCTCTTTTTCCTCGGGGATGAGCTGGATGCCGAATTTCCATTTGGGGAAGTTGCCTGCGGCAATGTTGTCCATCAGGTCTCTGCGGTGGAAGTCGGGGTCCTGGCCATTGACTTTCATGCATTCGTCCCACACGAGAGAGTGCACACCAGCAGTAGGGGTGAAATGGAATTTGACGAAATGTCTCTTCCCCTGCGCGTTCACCAGGCAGTATGTGTTGACACCAAACCCTTGCATCGTGCGGTACGACTTTGGAATGGCACGATCAGACATGGTCCACAGGAACATGTGAGTTGCCTCAGTATGGCGTATCACAAAGTCCCAGAAATTGTTATGGGCCGTCTGACCCTGAGGAATCTCATTGTGAGGCTCAGGCTTCAGCGCGTGCACCATATCGGGGAACTTGATCGCCTCCTGGATGAAGAAGACGGGAATGTTGTTGCCGACAATGTCCCAGTTGCCTTCGTCAGTATAGAACTTGACGGCGAAACCACGCGTGTCACGAACTGTGTCGGCACATCCTTTGTTTCCTTGCACTTCTGAGAAGCGAACGAAGACGGGGGTCTCGCGGGCCGTGTCTGTCAAGACAGGGGCCTTTGTGACATCTGCGGCACTTTCGAAGACTCTGAATGTACCAAAGGCTCCCGTTCCTCTTGCGTGAACAACGCGTTCGGGGATTCTCTCATGGTCGAATCGTTGGATCTAATAACGGCCATGTTAGATTTCGTCTGACTATGCAGCAACGGGGACGAACACGGGGTTGTTCATCCTCACCTTCTGAAGAGCAGAGGTATCCTCAAGTAAATGGGGACCAACAGACTTATCGCTGCCAGCCTTGAGCCAGTTATCGGTGTTTTCAATCTTGACACCTTGATCGTTGGTCATATAATAGTCCTTATTGTCATGAGCGCATGGCTCGAGATCTCTGGATTTCAAGTCGCGATGCAAGACAGGATCCTTGAACCGCGATTTAACAGCGTGTGTGGGGGGTGCCATTTTGTCAGATTTAATGGGTAGTCTTCACTTTTGAGATTTGTAAACAGGCTTTTTTCAAGACAGCCTGAAGAAACGGTGTATGATTTTGAAAGATGCTGAATTGCTGCAAGGGCTTGATGTACTTGATATAGTATGTCAAGGTTTTGGGCTGCTGATCCTGAGCGTCGGTCTGCGCACAAGAGCCCTTCTTAGTCATAGGCTGCAAGGAGCAGTCAAGAAACTTCGAAGCGGCAAAAGCCGAGGAAGGCCCAGGGCTCCATGTTTGTCATGACGACTTCTGGGGTCTAATCGCAGAGCACGCTTGGACTAGTTGGCAATTGCTCTGCCATCATTCGTCAATGACTGGGGAATTTTGGTTCGGGAGAATTGAATTAGAAAAACATCCAGCTATTCCCTCGTAATTGAAACCGTGAGGACCATTCCAGTCGTTTGAGAGCCCCATGCCGACCTGATCGTGCGCAGAGTCATGATTGCCCAATATCCTGGCAGCTCTGCTTGCAATAATCACATTCGCACATCGACAAACGACTTCCTATAGAATCAAGATCTGCTCGCGGTGGCGAAACCAGCAAAGTCAATGGTGAGACCAGATCCCCATCTGAATCCTCACATCTTGCTCGGCGGCACTGACAGACACAAACCAACGACGCAGCCCCAAGAATGCAATCGAACAAGTCTCTGCACATGCATCCGAGGCAGTCTGAACGATGACTTCTTCCCTTTTTCCATCCTGGTGGCAGCGATTTCTTCGCGAATCGTTGATGACGTCGCGGGGACCTCTCGATCTATGTGACGTCATTTTCAACCTTATCTGGGTCTCGCTCCTGTCAGAGCCACGTGACTGCAATTCTGCCTTCTCATTGGTCGGATCTTAATTGGTTTTTGACACATCTCTTCAAAGCGCGTCTGCACCGCGAATTCCCTGCATCGCGGGGGATCGTCGTGGCTTATCGCTGTCCGTTGCGCTGACTGTGTACCCCTGTCCGGTGTCGCCAACCGATTGGGCATCAC
>JAGYIB010000358.1:0-10552 GCA_024244615.1 Ascosphaera pollenicola | reverse complement strand
ACCAGCCGGCCAGTGGCTTAAGTATGGCTGAGCGGACGGGAAGCCCTGTTTTCCACTGCCTATGGTCGTATGTGCTTAGATGAAGGGCGACGAGAAAAAGAGAGCATAGAGGGGATCACGGTCAGGCTCTATATAAAGACGGTTCGGCCCGTTCCGTGCTAGCGCCTCTTGGCATTGATGCTTATGTCAGACAGCAGCGGGACGGAAGAACAGGGCGCCGGCATCAAATCGTACATGCAACCTCACGTCGGGGGGAGATCTGCGCATAATCTGTATTCCTGTACCTTGCCTTGCCAAAACGACGATATCCACCAGACATACAGCTCCAGCAGGCTTTTGCAATAGAGCAGATCATGGCCGTCGCGAGTCCTTTCTCGTCCGGGCTACCCCCAAATAATACGTGAGTTTGCTGCAAATTGGTCCTTCAGCGACACGAGAAAGACAGACACAAGCTAACCACGAATCGCAGAGTCTATGTACGGCGCATCGATTGCACAATACATGAAAGCTACTTGACGCGCACATACTGACATCACGGGCTCCTTCCGGCAATAGGTGCGAAATCTCGAAGAGCGAATGAAGATCGAGGAACTGAAGGAGTCACTACAAGGAATATTCGAAGAATTCGGCACGATAGTACAGATTATCGCGAAGACCAATCTTAGAGCAAAGGGACAGGCATTTATTGTGTTCGACAATGTTGAGTCCGCGGCCAAAGCTATCGACGAGGTCAATGATTTCGATTTATTCGAGAAACCAATGATCCTAGACTTTGCGAGGACAAAAAGTGATGCTATAGTATTGAAGGAGGCTGGAGAGACAGAGCTAGAGGAGCATAAAAGACGGAGGCAAGCCGACAAGGGTGAGTTGTTTCTTTCAAAAGACGGGTCACTTTTGCACTACAACGAACACGATTGACTGATCCCACGTTTTCCAACTTACAGAGCGAAGACAAGCCGAAGCACAGAAAAGACTCAAACGACCAGCCCCAACAGCTACACCCGAAGTCGCCGGTCTTGCGGGACGGCCAGCCAAAGCAAGCCGGGGCGCTGGACTCAAGAACACCTCTGCTACAGCTACATCTGTCATTCCCGACGAATACCTACCGCCAAACAAGATCCTCTTCCTGCGGGAAATACCAGACTCCATGGATCAGGACTCTCTTACAGCTCTGTTCAGCCAGTTCCCGGGGTTCCAGGAAGTGCGTATGGTTCCTGGAAGAAAAGGCATCGCGTTCGTGGAGTACGACACAGATGCACAGGCTACGACGGCGAAAGAGGCGACAAGTACTGTCCCTGTTGGAGAGGGAGGAAGATTCATGAGGATAACCTACCAGAGGCAATGAGCGCGTCATTTTTCCTTGGCTTCCGGCAGGCTTGTTGATATCAGGCGTTTAGTGTTCGTCCATTGTTCCTCATATCTTGTCGTGCGTTCTGGCGTTGATAAGCTGCTTCATGTATCCGTACACAGCGAGCAATGTCCCATTGACTTTTTTTTTTTTTCATTGCATTGCCTTGAGCGGATAATGACGTGGCGAGAATGAGAGAAAAGCATAGCCACAGTTGTCCAATGCTTCCTACACAAGTGCTGAACCGATCAAATTGATGCTGCTAGCTAGAAAACAGACACGAAACAACCAAATGCGATGCAGGGATATTGTCGCTCAGAAAATGACATCCTCATCTTCCTTCTCCTGGAAAATATCGGCCGGCTCAGCAGTCGGCTCCTGCTGTTCGGTAGCCTCCACTTTGGCTTCGCCAGCTTCTGACCTTTCCTCCTCCGCTTCCTTCTCCTTCTCCTCAGTCTCCTCCACTTTCTCTGAGTCGACTTCGCCTGTCTGGGCCTTTTGAGCGTCTAGTTCTGCCTTTTTCCGGGCTGCTTCCATCTCCGCCCGTTTGGCCCTGATTTCGGCGTCGGCGGATGCCGTGTCGCGCTGTTTTTTGTTCGAGACCTAGGTTTGGGTTAGTGATGTGGTGTGGTGCGTGGCAAGGTGAGCTTTTAGTACCTTCTTCAGTCTGTAGAACTCCTCTCTGTCTAGCTCGTCTAGTTCAGAGTTGATATCTGGGAGAGGAACGTCAGCATTGCTGAAAGCGAGTCACGAAGGTGGGGGACCTACATTTGATAGTATTCTCAGTACGTGGAATGATGACATGCTCACTAGATCGAAGATTAGTTTTGAAGTGACAATGGGAAGATTGGGCGTATGTACATGGCGTTGACTACACATTGCAGTTAGTGTCAGTTAAAGCAAGATATGGAATATGGTGACATACCTCTTCGGTTGACGACTTTGATGACATCGTCCAATAAAACGAATGCAGTCTATAGAAAGACCTCTCAGCATTGTCTCCATTTCCTTATCCATGGTGGAGGAACATACCTGTAGACTCGCCAACTCCACCAATACCTCAACAGCGCGCTTATACGTTTCTCTAGACCGTTGCACCTGCATACCTCCCTTTCCCAAGCCTGTCAAGCTGAAGTCATTGCTCCCCTCAGCAGTGAAGCTTTCGAATGTAGGCAAGAAGACGCCGGAGACATTCTCTTGCTTCGTGCGCACACGGAACCGGGCCTGCTTGACGGACTCCTGAACTTGAAAGTTGATGTCGCCGCCAACAGCGTAAGAGACTTCTGCTAGAGAAAAGGCAGCGACCTGCATGACACGGCCCATCTTTCGCTTTGCGGCATCGATGCGACGGGTGATCTCTAATCAATTGGAAGACGGACGACGGTCAGATATATGTCATATGTAAAAGTGCCCCATCACCGCTCCTGGTTGAATTCGAACCTCGAAAACGTCTAATTGATCAATTAGCTTTGAATTTCTATAGCATATGGAGGATCCCGAGATAGACTGACTTTGTGAGAGCCTCGCTCTTCCTCTTCAATAGACTGTATCCCGTCTCCGCCCCCTTTAGCTTCCCCTTCATCACACCCAGCGACTGGCGCGTGGGGAAAACAGGCTCACGGTCCTGAGACAGACTAGATTAGCAGGCCTGCACGACGAGCAACTCCATTGAGAAGGGGACGGCCGCATACTCCAGCTCCTGACATGATGGGCTATTTGCGCGCTCAGGCTGTCTTCAGTCACTGTCAATAGCAGCTCTCAACCTCCCGCCTTGTATGTATGACCTTCAATATTGATGACGATAAGGCCAAGAACGGGGGGCACGTCTGAGGTCGGCGAAGCCGCCTGCACGTGACGGTCACGTCGGCAAGAAACCCGCTGGCCGGGGCGGACCTCAGACGACCTCATCCCAGCTCCATCTTCGACGACGACGACGACAACGACAACGACAAGGTCTGTTCTCGCTCCCAGGCAAGATTCGATTGAGCAGCTTGCGAGAAGAAGAAGAAGTGCTCTGGATACTCGGATAAGACCGACTCTGAAGAGGACAATTCCATCCCGACCTCCATGTCGAATTTCTTGTCTGCGCGGTGATATGCCTGGCACCCTCCTGGCTGGAGAACACGAGGCGCAACGAGCTGCTACCGCAAATATGAGTGTCGCAAAGCCGGCAGTGAAGCCACAATGGCTAAGCCTGATCTTTATCTCATTGTATGGCACCTGTCTGGGGATGTGCTGGCTGTGTGAAGGATTGCGCGCTGACATTGTTCCATTTTTTCTATCTTTCGATATCTAGAGTGACGAGGATACCGCCTATGAACAGGAGGTTCTGCGCGAACCCGAGAATGTCAAGTCATGGCTGAATTATATTGAATTCAAGCAGCAGCATGGGACACTGCTGGAGCAGGCATTTGTGAGCTCTTTTCTCTTTAGTTCAACCTCTCTTTATCGCGTTCTGGCTGGTTTGGAGAGTCAAGTGAAGACTGACGAAGGTGGTTCTTCAAAGATTATGGAGAGAGCATGCGTCCAGCTGCCGAGGTCGTACAAATTATGGAAGCTAGTGAGTCTAACCGCCCCGTTACACTTCTAATTTTCGTCGTCAGTAAGGGCAAGCTGTTTCTAACCATAGCGGTCAGTACCTGGAGTTCCGCGTCAAACACTTGTGTCTACGCAATCCCGCGGTCCATCAGTCGGAGTTCATCAAGGTGAACCGCTTGTTTGAGCGCTCACTAATTCTCCTGAACAAAATGCCTCGAATATGGGAGATGTACCTCAGTTTTCTACTCCTACAACCCTTGATTTCGCTGACCCGTAAGACCTTCGATCGCGCATTGCGGGCACTACCAATCACCCAGCATAACCGATTATGGAAGCTCTATAAGATGTTTGCCCGCTCTGTGGGAGGGGTCACTGCTACAAAGATCTATGCAAGATATATGCAAATCCATCCGGAGAATGCTGAGGAGTACATGGATATATTGGTTGACAACGAGCAGTATACGGACGCCATAAAGTGGTATCTAAAACTGCTGAACGACCCCCGGTTCCAGTCAAAAAATGGCAAGGGAACCTTTCAATTATGGGCAGACATGGTTGATTTGGTTGTTTCGAAAGCAAAGGATATCGAAACGGGTCCAAACTCCGGCATCGACGTTGACAAAATACTGCGCAGTGGTATCGACAGATTCTCAGACCAGCGCGGAAAGCTGTGGACAGGGTTGGCGACGTACTGGGTAAATCGCGGTAATTTCGAAAAGGCTAGAGATGTCTTCGAAGAGGGAATAACAACTGTCATGACTGTCCGTGACTTCACCATGATCTTCGATACCTATGTCGAGTTTGAGGAGTCTATCATCGGCAACTTGATGGATGCCGCCGCACAACCGAAGAAGAAGGACGAAGAAGATACAGACTGGGAGTTAGATCTTCGCATGCTCAGATTCGAACAGTTGATGGACCGACGACCTTTTCTGATCAACGATGTTCTATTACGGCAAAATCCGCATAACGTCATTGAATGGTCGAAACGAGTTGCTTTGTGGGGTAACAACAAGAATGAGGTCGTCAAAACGTATACCGATGCGATAGCAGCAATCGACCCTAAGAAGGCCCACGGCAAGTTCTCGGAGCTTTGGATGAATTACGCCAAGTTCTACGAAGAAGGCGGCGATCTAGACACAGCCAGGGTGATTATGGACAAGGCTGTTAAGGTTCCCTTCAAATCGGTGATGGAACTTGCGGAGATGTGGTGTGAGTGGGCAGAGATGGAGATCCGAAATGATAACGCAGAGAAAGCCGTCGATGTCATGGCGAAGGCGACCCAGGCTCCCAAAAAATCAGCAGTCGATTACTTCGATGAGTCTCTGTCACCCCAACAGAGGCTGCACAAGAGTTGGAAGGTTTGGAGTTTCTATGTTGATCTTGTGGAGGGTACAGGGACACTTGAAGAGACAAAGGCCATCTATGAGCGCATCTTCGAGCTCCGGATTGCTACACCGCAAACGGTCGTCAATTATGCAAATCTGCTTGAAGAGCATAAGTACTATGAAGAGTCATTCCGGATTTATGAGCGCGGATTGCAACTGTTCACCTATCCCGTTGCATTTGAGCTTTGGAACCTTTACCTCACCAAGGCAATGGATCGCAAAATCCACCTCGAGCGTCTGCGTGACCTGTTTGAACAGGCTCTAGACGGATGTCCTGCCAAATTCGCGAAGACGTTGTACTTGATGTACGGTAACCTCGAAGAGGAACGCGGATTGTCCCGCCATGCCATGCGCATATATGAGCGCGCTACACGCGCCGTGTCTGACGCCGACCGGTTCGAGATGTATAACTTCTACATCACGAAATCGGCGTCCAATTTCGGTTTGCCATCTACCAGAGTCATATATGAGAGGGCTATTGAAGAGCTACCGAACAATGAAGCCAAGGATATGTGTCTGAAGTATGCTGAGATGGAGAAGAGGCTAGGCGAAATTGACCGTGCTCGGGCGATTTACGGTCATGGCGCTCAATTCAGCGATCCAAGAGTCAACCCCGAGTTTTGGCAGAAGTTGGAGCAATTCGAGGTCCAGCATGGTAATGAGGACACTTTCAAGGAAATGCTGCGGATCAAGAGAAGTACACAAGCCAAGTTCAAGTAAGTTCCCAACCACCCCCTTTTCTCCTTTACTCAAAACCAAATCAGTTACTAACAAATATTTCAGCACCGACGTCAACTTCATTGCTTCTCAAGCCATCTCCCGTAGCCAGCAGCTCTCGTCGCAGGCGCAGGACGTGGTCGAAGCCAGCCAAGAGGGAGATGAAAAACGCGCCGACGCCATGTCTCTCCTGGAACGCCAAGCTCGTGCCCCTGTAGGTTTTGTGGCAGCCAGCACAGGACCAGAAGGAAGGAAGCCACCTGCGGATACGCTCACTGCGCCACCAGCTGCTAATCCCGATGCGATCGACCTTGACAACGACACAGATGATGAAAATTGATTCACTGCTGTCGAACAGAAACAACATTCACGTCAATACAGGTATCGAGCATCACAATAGGGACATCTAATTTGACTTATTTTTTTGGGGCTCGGGGCCATTAGAACTATTGTTTCTCCTTTTCCTTTGTTTGGTTTTCAATCATATACTCATGTGTTTAGCGGTCGTCTTTGAGTGCGTTGACTGTTTGTCCGTCTGCGGACGTTGTGCGCATTTCAATATTGAACGTGCAGATACCTATTCAATGTGATGGCATTTTCAGCAAGAAATACGGAATACTATAGTTCGTGCGATCGCAGTTCAGGGGTTTCTAAATGCTCGTTTGCCCCTCCTGATGCGTCATGCGTCTGACAGAGACTGCTGTAAGATCATTTGGGAAGCCAGATCGAAGGCACCCGTGGTATGATGACCGGCGTATAAATTGACTTTGACAAGCAGACATTCTGTGAATTGATTTTCGACTTGAAGTCTGTCGATGAGAAGGTACTACATACATATCCGTATATGTAGATGGATATGCACGATTCCCTCTCCACCTCCCGCCAGAAGTAGCTTTACCGCACAAATGGCGTGGTCGGGTACATGTGTAGGGAACTGGAGCTTTCGAACCAAGGGTGGGGAACTGCTGGTGTCAATTGACTTTGTACCAAGGTGTATTAACTTCGCAGAAAGTCAAACGTTCATACAAGGTGACATCGAATTGTTCTCTGGCAGACTGCCTCGATTCGATGCTAGATCCATGACATCACCTTGTTGCATCGGAAAGCAGTCTCGTTCAAGATGTTTGTTGAAGGTTCTTTGAAACATCGTGGTGAGTGTCTTACATCCGTCGAGACGACCGACCCAATCTGGGAGAATGTTATCAGCAGGTTGAATCCTTGGGCGCGTGCACGGCGGGAAGACGTGGAAGGCTTTGACCAACCCGCAGGAAATACACGCCATGAAACTCGTGTGCAAGCTTCTTCCCCGGAGATGATATGGGCGTTTTTGAAGGCCCGTAGGCGGAAGCGGAAAGTTCCGTTGGAGAATGACATTGATGCGTTTGGATCATCTGAAGGATCTGCCGATGTATTTGATCCAATGGGCGGAGCAAGAGCAAGGGTAGCTCTCCTTCATCAGCTTGAGGATGATGGCCAAAACATTTCGCCAAGTAAGGAAAGCTTGACTGAGAGCTTTTGTGAATCAGATCTCACAGATAATGAAGACGAACATCTGAAAAAGAAGGCACGTCTTGAACAAGGTGAGCTATGCAGGGAGCTGTGCCTTACATCTCTTCTCCTTGCACTTGGTCCCCAAATCAAACCGCTAAACATATCCCCGTGGGTTTAGAACAGGTCCTATCCTCTCGTTCTCGTAACCGTGCAAACAGCATGTTTGCCACCATGGCTGCGAGAGACGGATATCAAGCTCATCCGAATGATCGAGATATTGCTTACTTCGAGAAACTGCGTCAAGAGGTGGGCTCAACCGTCCTGCGAGCTTCCAAGGAGACACTGACAACTAATTGTCTTGTTCAAATATCCCAGGGTTTGGATTGATCGTCTAGCTAAAACTTGAAGGTCGAAATCTTCACTCGTGCGCTTAGGCGTCGAAATTGCGTCGAGCTAGAACAAAAAGTATTTTGTCCGTTTTGAAAGAACGGGCTAATGGTACGCCGAAATTGAGACCCAAGATTGGGAAGCCGAAGCCAATAGCAAGTCGAAGTGACATGGCGAGCCGTTTTCTCATGCGCTGTGGTCACGATGGTGCCCAGGGTGAGGCGCCACTGCTAACGAAGTGGGTCAGTACGTGGGCCACACGAGAAGCCGGGGAAGCATGTGCGGTACCAGCCGTTCGCCTTTTCCGGGGCTGAACTTTGCTGGACCATCACCTAGATCTCTCCCGAAGATCTTCTTTCACTCCGCAAAATGGATATGTATGCAAAGTTAGTTTTCAATGTAAGAAGTCATGACATTGTCAACAATCAACGTCTATCGGTCTCACATCCTCTCACGAGCTCAACGTGATCTTGTCCACATATCCATGGAATTCAGACATTGACAGTCTGGTAAGAACGCATGCCATTCGTCGTATGGCACTTAAGGCACCCATAGAACCTTTGTCGTAGTCCATCCGCCCAGTATGAAACGTCAATGTGTAGTAATGGAATAGTGATACACCGCCAGGGAATCCTCGGTCACAGTGGCTCAACTGCAATCCCTTGGATATTCGCATTAAACAAGGATCGTGCGCGAGAGGATGGGATTGAAAAGCTCTATATGACCAATCATCGGTAGACCGGCATTGCTGTCCACGGTAATATACCATGAGTTGCGGGGAAAAATACCGAGCTTTTCATTGCATGTTGCCGTTGCACACAGCCCACTCATTGAATATGTCTAGGTCTCCGCTCTACGGAGCAAATCAGGGGGGTTGTCATCAGACTCACGAAGGCCTTGAGAGAAGCCCGAGAGTTGCTGCAAGGGTAGGGTGACATTGGCAACTTTCAGGTCCCGGGGTGGCTACCTCAGCCATCAACGTTTCTTGATCAATCTCAAAATTATAAAAGGCAAACCATCTCTCGTCCTGCATCTCGCGTATTCTTCTTGACATCATCTTTTGTCGAACAACGCTTGCCTGCATCTGTAAGCAACCAACTGAAGTGTAAGTCACCTAAGTTTGCTTGCTCAGCAGTCACAAACTGCTGGCAATTGACCGCAAGTTCTGACTGAAGGATAGATCCATAGAGCAGTGCCTCTTGCACTGCAAAACAAACACCAAAATGGCAGTTTCATTCTTCCCAAGGGTGTATAATGTGTACGCCCTCTGTGCCTTTGCCACAGTAGGTCAGTATCAGATCGATACCCCATGCTGATTTATTTGCCGATGGGGAACAAGCTTGCTGATCCGACTTTCTGGCAGGCGGTATGCTTTTCGGTTTTGATATTTCGTCTATGAGTGGTGAGTATACCTTGCTTTCAGATGCTCGTCAAAAGTTTAGGTCACTGACAAAATTTGGCATATAGGTGTTATCGGTACCAGTGGTTATACCCATTACTTCGGTGTCTCAGGAGGTGGCTACAAGCAGGGTGGTATCACATCTGCTATGGCCTGGGGTTCCCTCTGCGGCTGTCTTTGTGCTAGTTGGCTAGCCGATCATCTTTCTCGTGTCACAACTCTTCAGATCTCTGCTGTTTGCTGGATTATCGGTTCGGTGTAAGTCTCTATCTCCGTCGTCATTGCTCTAAGGCACTGTCTAACATACTTTGCTCCAGCTTCATGTGTGCCGCCAATGGCCTCCCATTGTTGCTCGTAGGTCGTGTTGTCTGCGGTCTCGGTATTGGAATGGCTTCAACTGTCGTTCCCATTTACCAGGCAGAAGTTGCGCCAAAAGATATCCGAGGTGGTATCATTTCCCTGCAGCAATGGGCTATCACCTGGGGTATCATGATCCAGTACTTCATTCAGTATGGCTGCAGTTTCCTCGATGGAGGCCCACACAACTCATCACAAGGCACTGCGGCATTCCGTATCCCTTGGGGTATCCAGATTGTTCCCGGTGCGATCTTTCTTGCTGGTCTCTTGTTCTTCCCAAAGTCTCCGCGTTGGCTCGCAGCCCATGATCGGTGGGAAGAAACAATGGAGGTTCTGTCGCGTTTGCATGGAAAGGGGAATAGGAATGATCCTAAGGTTCTTGCAGAATACAAGGAAATCGAGGACGCGATGGCCCTTGACCGCCAAATGGCAAAGGCGACATGGGCCGACCTTGCTAGACCTCGCAATTTGAAGCGTGTCTCTCTCGGTATGGGTTTGCAGATGTGGTCTCAGCTGTCCGGCATGAACGTCATGATGTACTACATTGTGTACATTATGCAGTCCATCGGCGTTGGATCACCACTTTTGACATCCGCCATTCAATACATCTTGAACGTCGTGATGACACTGCCTGCCATTCTTTTCATCGATAAGATGGGCCGCCGTCCGACCATTTTAGCTGGCTTTGCAATGATGGCCTTGTGGTTGTATCTTGTCGGCGGTCTCCAGGGTGGATATGGAGAGCCATATCACTCTGACGACCCACAGGACCCTCTTAGTGCTATCACCTGGATTATCCCGACAAGGAACAAAAACGCCGGTAAGGCCATCATTGCGTGTTCATACCTCTTCACGCCTTGCAAATATGGAACGAGCACTTTGAGTTTGTTATGCATGCCGATTGGGCGCGTTGTAAGCTTGTCTTCA
>JAGYIB010000357.1:0-10557 GCA_024244615.1 Ascosphaera pollenicola | reverse complement strand
ATATAGGGCTAACTGTTTTTGGCTTATCTCTCTCTGTTCCGTGAGCTCAGCTCGTTATGTAGCAAGTCAGTTCTGTAGTGGAGCTGTCGTTTTATAAATGCAGTTAGTACTGTTTGTGTGATATGGTTTTATATGTCACAACCATTTTATCCTGCCACTCTCTCCCCGTTGTCTGTTCGACGCCCTCATCGTCTCTCCGCCGCACTCCTCCTGCTCCTCCTCCTCCTGCTCCTCCTCGCGTCTGAACAACCATCGCCTGCGTCACAGCCCGCGCCGTCGCACACTCCTCTCCCTCGTGCACCCTGCTGCCTGCTGCCTGCGCACACCCATACTAGCAAACAATTGACATACCGCGTCGCTCCTCATCTGCATCGCGCTTCTTTGGGTTTTGGTTTTCCCGTTTCTCATCTTCAATCAAACCCGCGCGTCGCGTCTTGCATCCTCTCCTCGACTCATTCAATTTCTCTCCAACAATCGCGCCAGCCTCAACATGTTCTACTCCGAGACGCTCTTGTCCAAAACCGGACCGCTTGCTCGTGTCTGGCTCTCTGCCAACCTCGAGCGGAAACTCTCCAAATCCCACATCTTGCAGTCTGACATCGAGAGCAGCGTCAATGCCATCGTCGACCAGGGTCAGGCCCCTATGGCCCTTCGCCTCAGTGGCCAGCTCTTGCTGGGTGTTGTCAGAATCTACAGTCGAAAGACTCGCTACTTGCTTGACGACTGCAATGAAGCTCTCATGAAAATCAAAATGGTCTGTTTACCATCCAATCCAATCCTCTGCATGCATCAGCTAACATTCCATACCATCTCTAGGCCTTCCGGCTGACCAACAACAATGATCTCTCCACAACTGTGGCTCTGCCTTCCGGAAGTCTTACCCTGCCGGATGTCTTGACCGAATCCGATCTCTTCACCAACCTCGACCCTTCTATCCTCTTCGGGAATTCCCAATCCGCAGCTTCGGCTGTCAAGCCTCCCTTATCATCTGCCGGTTGGTCTAGCAATCTTTTGACCGACAGCCAGTCAGCGCCTTTGCGGAAAGACCCTGTCCCTTCTGAGCTTCCTCACTTGGAGGATGACACAGGCCTTGTTCTCGATCTCGGCGAAGATGAATATCCCCTTGGCCACGATCCGGACATGAGCATTGAAGTCGGCAGAGACGCCCCAGCTCCTCGTCCTGTCGGTGAGGATCTTTTCAGCGATCAACCATTTGATGGCGACCTCGATCTTGATTTGGGAGAGGAAATTCACAAGGCCGGAACCAACAAAAGCAGCGTGCTCGGTGATCAAGATCACGATAACCTTGACAATTTCCTCCAAAATGATCAATCTCACCTCGAAGACACCACAATGGGTGGAACCGACGAGGGCCTGGCCGCACCCCTCGCCGAAGACTCAACCATGCTTCCTGTTGAGGATGGCCTTGAACGCCGAAGGACCATGAGCCGCTCCGCATCTCCTCTTTCAGAAGCCCGCTCTAGTGTGGTTCGCGAACTCGAGGATACACTCAACGTCGATGACGAGAACGAATCAGCAGCTGCCCCCCAAAGAGTAAAGAGACGGCGACTACTGCATGCGGATGAAACCACCTTCATCTCCAAAGAACAGTTGAAACATCAACGTGAAGACCGATCAAAGATCCTCAAGCCTGCGTCAGACCTTCCCCGTGACCCCGTCTTACTCACTCTTACAAGCATGCAGAGAGGCGGTGCTTTCGTCTCTAGCGTGATGGAGGACAATATGTACATTCAGACATCCCAGCTGCGAGATTTGCTTACTGCAACCTGCGCACAGAAAGCCGGTGAACTCAAGCGCAAGCGGGACAGCAGCACAACTGCTTTTGGTCAAGAAAACGACGACCAGAGTCTGCTACAGCTAGATCTCAATCTCGAAGAATCAATGATCGATGACAATACCGCGCCGAACGAAACGATGGCCAACCAGTTATCTTCGGAGGTTGACATCCCTGCCGACGTTCAAAATGACGAGCTACACCCGGAATTCGGAAGTGAAGATGACCACGCTTTTGGAGCTCACGGTGACCAAGGAGACTCTGCTCTTCCTCCAGTGGAGCCCATCTCCGTCGGTACTGAGCACGCAGCCGGTTTGCTTCGCGAACAGTTGAGCAACAAGGACTCAGGAAAAACTCAAGTCGTTTTTCAAGAACTCTTCCCCGAGCAGACAACATCTCGCTCGGATGCCACAAAGATGTTCTTCGAGGTCCTTGTTCTTGCCACGAAAGATGCAATCGCTGTTGAGCAAGATACAGAAAACATCGGTGGAACTCTAAGGGTGAAGGCGAAGGACGCCTTGTGGAGTACTAGAACGGAAGCTGATGCCGTGGGAGGGATCAAATATCAATCTCACGTCGTGGCACCTGTTTTGGGCTAGACGGTCATACATCTACAGAAGCAAATGTAACCCTCGATCTAATTGGATGCCCATCGATTGAAACAGAATAATTTTTGACGCCATGGCCTTGCCGCTTTTGGAACCCGCTTTCTCAAAGCCCTTTTCACCCTACCTCATCTGCATCCCAAAGAGCAGCTTCTCATTTTATACTCGACTCGACAACTCGGACTGCAGACGAGGACGGAGTACACTCAAGCTGGACTGGGGTTTGGAAGGAGTTTTTGAATCTTGCAGTCGCATCTCCTATGTTGGTCTATCATGGCTGCTGCCTTATTACCGCGCCCTCAGGCGTCTCCCAATCGGCTTTTATATTTCCAGATGAGCCAGACTCATCTCTTATATTGACTGATGGCGTTGTTTGCTCACTTTACTGAGGATTCCAGCGTTTGGGCTTGTTTGTATATACGAACTTTTCGTCGTCCGCACAGATAGGATTACCCCCAAATATGAAATGCCTTTTGTCTCTGCAACTTGTGTGACGTCAGTAGATACATCAGACCCGTATACTCCGTACGAGTGTTCACATCACCGGGCAGCTTCTTGGATCTACAGATACTGTACAGTTCGAAGCATATGCCGATACCTCGTACAGGATCTTGTCTGCACACTACAAAGTATGTACAAAACCTCCTGGTCCCTGTCGGCTATCTCCAGCATTGCCGGCCGTCATGGATAGCCGAACAGTCAAGCCTTTGCCCGTAGCTGGTTAGTCGCCGACGCAAAAGCTCCTTGCTGCTCCTCATGGGAGGGAAGAGTCTCGGTGAACATCGCTGTCATTGGGCTCCACAATCCGCTTCCTCTCCCTGCTTTGAAATCCACAACTTCGACACGGGCATCACGCCAACCAACGCTCCCTGCAGCTTTTCGTAGATCTGCTGCAGTGAACATGACCCGCTTCTTGATACAACTTCAGAGCATCCCCTGCCTCGTGAGCCCTCACAACTTCAGCAAATGGAAACAGATTGAGGACAACTTCTCGCTGCTGAATGCTGCTCGATTCTTGATTTGAAGGAGAGCTGTGTCGCCAAAGTCCAATTGGCAGGAAACATGGCAGCTACGGATCAAAGTCCAGGGCATGCACCAGCGGCTGCTGGGGGTTCCTATACAGATGTCTCTGCCTCCTCCGAAGCGGGTGAAGGGTCGTATTCAGAGAAGCTTGACAGAGACTCGAGGCCAGGTTACAACGACGACAACCACAAGCTCCATCCACTGCGAAGCTCCAGATCGCAAAGGCGTTCCAGGTCTCTGCAGCACTCTAGATCTCTGAGTCGAGAAGCAACAACTGAACGCTCACTACACGCCGTGGATGACGATGCGTTAGCCGAAGAGCAGCGCGACCTGGAGCGAACTGAAAGCTACTTGAAGGGTGAGCCCATCTCGCCGGAAGATGAGTGGCTTGTCATCTTTGAAGATGAAGGTGACCCAATGAACCCGAGGTCTCTGCCGCCATGGAGAAAATGGGCTTGCATTCTCACGCTAGCTATGGGAGCTGTCGCAGTGTTTGTTTGGCCATTTGCACAGTGCACGCCCAGTGCCATCACAGCTCACGGGGGTTCTCGAGATGCTGACCTCCAATCTGACCGCTAGGACATGTCAGTCGTCCATCTACACCACGACGTATGAGCAAATCATTCCGAAATTCCACACCAATCGAGAGGTCGCAACGTTGGGGCTGTCTTCCTTCATCTTTGGAATGGGTGAGTATATGGACCCCCCGATTGCGATTGTCAATGCCACTGACAAGACATGTCAGGTATTGGCCCCCTCTTTCTAGCGCCCCTGTCCGAGTTCTATGGACGACGTTATGTGTACCTCATTTCTTTTGCAGTCTTCACTGTTTTCCTCGTCCCGTGTGCAGTTGCAAAGAATCTCGCAACGTTGATTGTTTGTCGATTCTTCGATGGGCTTGCCGGGAGTGCTTTTCTCAGCGTTGCTGGGGGAAGCGTGGGTGACCTGTTCAACAGAGAACAGATAGCATTTCCAATGATGATCTATACGGCCAGCCCATTCGTCGGGCCCGAGCTAGGTCCTCTGTATGTTCAAAAGACCACTTTATACGACTTATGACTGACGAACTCTTTATCTAGCGTCGGGGGGTTCATAAATCAATACACAAACTGGTATGAGACTCGACGATCATTTCAATAGGCATGCGTACTAACTTTCATAGGCGATGGACCTTTTACGTCATGTTGATTTGGTCCGGCGTCGTACTGGCAGCGATCACCACTTTCGTTCCTGAGACGTACCACCCTGTGTGAGTGCCCCTTGGACGCTTTCGGTTGTATTGATAGCCAGTTGCTGATGGGTGCCATTCAGGCTCCTGAGGAAGAAAGCATGCCAACGCCGCAAGGACACTGGAGATGAACGCTGGCATGCTGCGATTGAGGAGCGTACCCGCTCTGTGGGAATGACAATTCTGCGCTCTTGCTATAGACCCATGCAGATGCTCTTCTTGGAGCCCATGTGTCTCAACCTCTGCATCTTCTCGGCAATATTGCTTGGAGTCATCTATCTCTTCTTTGGTGCTTTCAACCAGGCTTTTGGGGGCACGTACGGCTTCTCGGTCTCCAAAATCGGCCTGAGCTTCCTTGGACTGCTCGTCGGGATGATTTCCGGGGTGTTGACGGATCCCTTCTGGCGACGAAACTTTGCGCGACTGGTGAAGCAGAGAGAAGACGAGATTGGTGGTCCAGTGGGGACATACGATCCAGAATGGCGACTGCCACCTGGTAAGTCGCAGGGAAGAAGTTAATGACGTTTAGCAGAGGCGCTGACCACCACGATCTCTAGCCATACTGGGAGCACCTGCCGTGACAATTGGGCTGTTCATATTCGCATGGACAATGTACTCGCACGTTCATTGGATTGCTCCCATCATCGGCAGCGGTGTCTTTGGGTTCGGGTAAGTGACAAACGAATGACATCTGTGAGACGAACGGGGCTATTCGAGGTGCTGACAGTTTGAACAGCGTGATTCTTGTCTACTCCGGAATCTTTACGTTTCTTGTCGATGCGTACCCACTATACGCAGCGAGTGCTTTGGCCGCAAACAGCTTCTTGCGGTCCATGTTTGCAACGGTCTTCCCTTTATTCGGTCATCAGAGTAGGTTGCATCTTCTGCCGCAAGCATTTTTTGAAGGTAATATTGACTGCGGACAGTGTATTCAAACCTGGGTTACAACTGGGCTTCATGTCTCCTGGCATTTCTCACGCTTGCCATGCTTCCATTCCCGTGAGTCAATGAGTTCAATCCGTCCATCACGCCTCAACCCTAGCGTGTACTGATGTTCAACGCCATATACAGATATCTCTTTTACAGATATGGGTCCAGACTCCGGAAGAGGAGTCGATTCGCGGCAGCAGCCTGAAGGGTGAATACAGGTCTCCTGTACGGATAGGCTGCCCCATAGATAGAAATTGCGTGTGTAGTATTATTTGTCCCCTGCCCCGTGGGGCAGAAAATGGCGCGACATCCATCCATCCAAGCATGTCATATGTATAACTTGCCAGATCAACCACCAGAATCAATCAAAGCCGACTTCAGCGCCTCGATCTTGTTCAAAAGGGGTTCAATATCAACATTGTAACGACAAGTATGTTCTCCGTAGCTGCGCCTGAGCCCGCCCTCTCGTTCCACCACTAAACCTCACAGCAGAGAATCAGGACCACAGCAAAGATGACCGACGTCACGTCTGCAGCCCGCGCCCTCATCGCTGAGCACCGCTTCCTCCAGCTCTCTGCTAACTGGTGCCCCGACTGCGTCTATGCCAATGCCCTGTGGGAGCGACTCGGCGTCAAAGATAAGATCTACGTCTTCGATATTGGCGACATGCCAAAGCCGGAGCAGGAGAGCTGGCGCGGGGCCTTTCTTGAGATCCTTGGAAGCAGAAACCTGCCCACGATCGTCGTCGACGGCAAGTTCTGGGGCACGGAGACTCGCCTCCACGAGCTCGAGAACAAGGGAGACGAGACTCTGAAGCAGGAACTGAAACTGGCTGGACTTCTATGACGGACGCGCCCTGGGCCGATGCGCGCTGCGAATGTAACTACGGACTTTCTTACTACAGTTACACCGACGAAAGGACCATAAGGACTGCTGGCTGAGCCTTACGCCGTGATCACGATATCATCAACGGATATTTCAGAGGAATCTGGATGCATGTGTGCTCTTCTATGTAACCTGATCTCCGATCATCCATTCATATATAAAACTTGCCTTTTCTTGTCTCTCTTCACTTCTTGGACTCTTTCCTCCCTTCTCAGGCCCTTTCAGACCTTTCCCGGCACCAGCAAGCGGCACAGATTTACAGAGCAAATTGGTGGCAGAGAGTGAGATTAGACCAAGCCACACCCCCTCCAATGATCTGCTAGCTCGGCTTTCTATCCCTGTTGCTGCCCGTTGAACCTCCTCGCCAATCGCTCTCTTCGACCAATTGGAGACCCTCATTCCTCTGTCCGGTCAATCGCGAGCTCATTCCTTTCGGCTGCAACGGGCGCTGATTCCTGCTCTGTTCTGCTTTGTTTTGCTCTGCTGGGGGATAAAGGTTCTCAAGGGCCTCCTCGAAATCCGTGTCTTGTTTCAAGCTTACTCGCTTTTTCTCTGGGCCCACCGTCGTCTCGTCGAATCCCGCTCCACCGCGTCGCAAACACAGTTTACTGTGTGTCTCCGGTCATTCTTCTTTTTTTGCCCGGCTCTGTTCCTCAACCTTCTTCCAGGAGATCCTTGATCGACGGCCGACTCCGTTTCAAAACTCTTGGAACAGAAGCTACGACAGGGCCTACATGCACATACATCATAGTCCCGGACCTGTGAAGAGGTGATAGCAAGACATCGAGAGTATAAAGAAAGAGGAAGGGGAAGAACGTTGATCGTTGCAGCAAAGAGTTCACATCCTGGTTGCGTTTTGAAAATCGCTCTCTTGATCTCCGCTCGAACAAGAAGAAAACAAAAAGGACGATAAATAAAAAATAAACCAAAGACCAACCCAGAAACCTATCATGGCTGGTCCTTCTGCCGACAAATATAACTGCACCGCGGAGTCTGTTTCCACTTCTTCCTCTTTGCCCACCCCTAAAGTGCAGCAAGCTACGTCACAGGGTCAAGTCCAAAAGCCAACTGTCAAAGGGAAACCCTCAACGACTGCCTCCTCCAACTCGGCCCCTTCGTGCTCGAAAGATCCTTCCCGTCCTCGCAGAAAAAAGGCTAAACGCGCCTGCTACGCGTGTCAGCGTGCACATCTTACTTGCGGTAGGCTTCATCATGATGGGATCGTTTCCTTGAATTGATGCTGATAATTGACTTCAGGCGATGAGCGCCCATGCCAGCGATGCGTCAAACGCGGTCTTCAAGATCAGTGCCAAGATGGAGTGCGAAAGAAGGCAAAATATCTCCACGATGCTCCCAATGAAGCGCTTGTGCCGGGGGTTCAACGAGCCGCCAACTTGTATTCGCAGTCATCGGCTGCTAATACTCCCCTGAATCAATCATCTGCTTCAGAGTCGGCGCCTCCTCTTTTACCGCAATCGACAATGGGATATTCCAACGTATATGGCCCTAAAGCGAAACATCAACAAGCGAATGTGACTGCTTCGTCTCTTCCTGAAGACGTTTCCAGCGGGTTAAATGCGCGCTCACCCGTCAGCCCTACATTTACCTTACCTTCAAGTGCAAGTGGTACTACCGCAACCCGGCCGACGTCCACTGCCGCGACTCTGAATGGAGTGGCTGATTCTGACTTCAATTCCGCTTTTTTCGACCCAAGCCACCCAGCGTTGTTCAATTTTGACATTGCCAGTATTAACTTTGACAGCCACTACGGTGCCATGGAGTTTGGCATGTTAGCACATATGACAGGAACTGGAAACGATAGTCTCGACAATGGGACCGCCATGAGCACCAGCAACAGTGTCAGCACTCCTCGGCCAAATAGTACTTCGACAACGATCACCACGAACCCTGCACGCCTTGTTGATGCAGATAACGGCAAAACCGCAAGCACTTGTACTGGTCCAAGCCTCAATAGCCCCAATGACAGCAATATGCCTTACGCTTTATTCAATGGTACAAGTTCCCTGCATGCTGTGGGCGAATGGTCTGCTACAAGTAATTTGGCAGACAATATGGCTGTTGGCGACACAATGGGATACAGATATGCCACCCCAGCCCAGATTGTTCCCCAAGCATTTGTCATCGGAAGCACAAGATCTCCATCACAGGCCAGTGGCAGCCCGGATCCGGACACAGAAACGTTCAATGAAGTCGGTGGTGATAGCGTCGACAGTGCCAGTGGTCTTCCAACATATGTAAAGGACTCGGAGCACGAGGACAGCAAAGTCCAAGGGCCCTGGCCGCAACCAGCCCAGACGCGATCTTCAGGAAGAGTGCAGAAGCAAGGTGTCTCGCGAAAACGGCGTCGCAGCCCCGATGAGCTCTATAAGTCTGTCAAAAAGCCATATTCATATACAAATGGCTTTCATACGCTCACCGCATATATTCATCGCCGCTTCTCACCGTCGAAAACACTCCAGATCGCAAAAGCTCTCGCCTCCATCCGTCCATCGCTGATCGCAACTAACAAAACATTGGACGCTGCCGATTTGATCTTCATGGAAAAGTGCTTCCAGCGGACTTTATGGGAATATGAGGATTTCATCAATGTCGTTAGTACTCCAACCATCATTTGCAGGAGGACGGGCGAAGTTGCAGCAGTTGGCAAAGAATTCTGCATGCTTACAGGCTGGAAGAAGGAGGTTCTGCTTGGTCTAGAGCCAAACGAAAATGTCAACATTGGAGGCGGCAATGGCCGAAAGGCGACAAGAGGCGATCGGTCTTCTCGAGATATGAACCCTGCATCTCAGGTCATTGAAGCAAACCGACCACGCC
This sequence comes from Ascosphaera pollenicola, assembly GCA_024244615.1. Taxonomy (NCBI): domain Eukaryota; kingdom Fungi; phylum Ascomycota; class Eurotiomycetes; order Onygenales; family Ascosphaeraceae; genus Ascosphaera; species Ascosphaera pollenicola. The sequence goes on along the minus strand of JAGYIB010000357.1, from coordinate 1,256 downwards.
CTGTGCTACTTGCTGAATTGCTGGATGATGAATCTGTCATAGAGTTCTACGACGATTTTGCCAAGCTTGCTTTTGGAGATTCTCGAGGAAGTATCATGACGACGTGCAAACTGCTGAAATACCAGACAAAGGATGGTGCTAAAGCAGAGATGAGTCACAACGATGGACGAACTACAGAAACCCATCCACGCTGGACCAAGACTGGAATTGCTGGTCGACAAGGCATGGATCGTCTTGGTGCGGCGGATGGAAAGGTCGAGTGCAGTTACTGCTGGACGGTAAAACGGGATGTGTTCGATATCCCGATGCTGATTGTCATGAATGTAAGTTGCCCACTGGCAGACCATAGTTGACCAATATCATCCTTACTGACCGATCGACGACAGTTCTTGCCGGCAATTTGAACAATCGTTGTCCTGTACCACTGCCTCACTTTTGGGTCTCTCGCTGGCCCAGCTGAAGAAGAAATGATCGCAGATCCTATTCAAGACATCAGGAGGAGAGGACAGCTTGCAGAGGTAAATGACGGTTAGGCCTGCCACCGGACATGTATACGGCCTAGGGATGAACGAGGGCGAGATCCGTTTCAAATACAATGGTGCAGAACGACTGATATCTGCTCTTTTCGATTCAGGCACTACTAATGTGCCAAACTGACTTTTATTTCACCTTTTTAAGCCTTTTTGCTCACGGATCCCGCCTTGCGCTTCGCAAAGCTCTGCGAAATTTGGATGGAAAGTGACTTCACGGGATGGACGCTTTTCATTGCATGATACTCACTCAATGACGAAATTGAAAAATCATGAAGCCATGTATGTGAATAGATAGATTCAAACAACAATGAGATGATAATGCCGATCAGCTTATGGACTTGACATGTCACAATCCCACAGGCTAATATGCGGAGTGGCCTGGGTCTTTGAAATATGCATCCGCCCCTGCAATACTGTCGTATTATTGTTTTGTCCCCTCCCTCCTTCTCTTCCCTTGCGTCAATGAGATTCTCAGCGGTCACACCTTTCCACGAGAGTCAAGCCTTGATGGACTAGACTGCAGCCAGCTCATGGCACAATCGTGAGGTAGAACCCGACGTGACCAGTACAGGTCACAAGGATGTATGTATGTCGGCGTGGCACACATGACGCATCTTCAGTTGAATTGGAGGCTGCCAGTATATAGATGGCATTTGGTTTGAGTAGGTTGGATTTTGCTACCAATCAATGACGAAAGCAAGTTGTGTTATGATTTTTGTCCTT
>JAGYIB010000356.1:0-10559 GCA_024244615.1 Ascosphaera pollenicola | reverse complement strand
GCCGAGTGAGAAGCGGATTCTGCTCTTGACAAGTGAAAGGGACAGGCTGCGGGCACTGGAGGAGATGCAGTCACGGAGGTGTTTGGATGTTGATCTTCTTCTCCTTCGATGACGACGAGAACGAGTAGTCTGATATGGCCGGCTGGGGTGGCAATGTCAAGAAGGCAATCAGGCGACATGAGAGGCATGAGAGGGATCTTCATCCTTATAGCAGCCCTCCCTGCCATCCTCCTCTTCTGGCAATTTCACTCCTCTTCTTCCCCTGGACCTCATCGAAGCATCGACGCATCGACGAGCATTTGCTGCTCTGCTCGCTGCTCGCCTGACACCGTCACGCCCTCCACATTATTGCTTCTTCTACCCCACTGCCTGTGCCCTGCTCCATCGCGACCACAGCAAGAAGTATCTCGCCGCCCCTCGCCAGCCTTGCCGCTACTTCGGCGCCATGTACCGTTTGGCGGGGCAGAGGGCAGATCCTGAGTCGACAGGACAAGCTAGCCGATGCTTGAACGATGCTTGGAGTTGGACTTGGAATTTCGAATTTCGAATGGGGCTTCCAGATCAATCGGCTCTGACTGTCCAATGCCCCCTTCCTACAAAGTACACGGTTGCTTGCTGAGCCATCCGTGGTGGTGGTGGTGGTGGTGGTGGTGGTCGTCGTCGTCGTACTCAGCCTTCGGTAAAACCTCAATCGATCATCATGGCCATTACCGAGAGTCAAGAGACCATGGGCGCTTCGCGGGTCTTTTTTGCCGGTCTAATTCTGGCTTGCCGTCCTCTACATCTCTTGTCTTCCTTCTTGGACAGAACAGTTTCCCCGGTTTATCCCGTTGCCACCTGGGAAACTCTCTCACGCTTGTCTTCCCTCTTCCTCTCCTCCACAATCTCCAATCGTTCAACGGAAGCGTTTGCCGATTTTGGGGGAGCGGAAAGCATCATTGCCTCGTGGAAGTCTCTGCCGGCAATTGAGCTGGGAAATCGGCATTTCTCTTGAGCCTGGCATCTAAGGGCCGTCTCAAGTCGGAGCTGCTCAAATTGAGCATTGCTTGACAAGAAATCCCGAATGCAACTGGACACCTTATCAAACTTGGGAAAAACGCGGCGTACGCTGAGTCTACTCATGAAGGCTTGAAACAAGCAGGCTCGGTTGACATGCCCGTCATACCTCGATCAAGTCACAAAGATCAGTGACAGAAAGGGAGGATACATAAACCTGCGCTACTGTCACCCAAGCCGACCACTTAAGGGATAGAAGATGCCATCTGTGATTGTGAACCACTTGCAGATGAAGCAACGCAACAACGGCAGTCAAACATTCTGTTCTCGGTTCGCTATCTTGCCTTCAGACGTGTCACAGGAATGAAGTGACAGCAAGATTCGAGTCGTTAAGGAGAAAAGTTAGAAAAGCTCACGGTATCGTGCATGGCAATACGACCCGACAGGCACATGTTGCTAACTTCTTTCACAGCTTCCTTGAGCCATTCCTCATGTGATTCCGATTGGTCTACAGATGTCACTGGATATTTCCTAGTCTGGAACTTCCATGGCTTCTTTTATATCTGGAGATTAGTACCTATTACATATGCCTCGAGTCATTGAGCCTCAGACGCTCAGTATGGCTTGATTCAAGGAGAACCAAAGGATTTTCCTCCCCCAATAGAGGGAAAAAGCCCGATCAAACCCAGGACAAGAATCAATCAAGTCTTGAAGATCTATATTCAAGGAATGCACTGGGGCTACAGAGGCGGATAGTCTCAAAATCATACACATAAGACTTATACACAAATATTTCCAGGGCGACTGCTTTGGAAATGTAGGTATTGATACTCTGAGGTATATCCACGAAACAGAGCACACCGGGAAGTGAGTCCCGCCAGGAGTCGGTGATGATGATGTTCGCGATAGAGCTCTTGGGGTAGTCGGGCACCCTGCGAGTCATTTGCAAAAGGAAAACAGAAAAAAAAAAAAGACAAAAAGAAGGACTGAAGACCAGGGCGGAAAACAAGATATCACAGCCGACCAATCTCGACTTTTGAATTTCAGGTTGTTTACTGATACTATTTATTGAATCTTCCATGATCAACGCGGCTGCGCTTTCGTCGTCATCGTCTATCAGCACCGACAGCCTCGCGGTCGATGCAGGAATTTCGGGAGACCTCAGCCGCGGTGCCAGAACCAGAATTACGAGGGTTTGCGGGTAAATACTATTAGTGCGAGCCAGCTCTGCAGAGGAAGGGCTAATTAAGACCAAGCCCAGAAACGTAGGCCGAGGAAGAAGCGAGAGAAGGCCAGGGAAGGCAAGATAGGCAAAGGGCAAGAAAGCCAATGAAGGGAGATTGGACATGAGACTGGATCGCCCGATTGAAAAGGCGGAGGGCGGAAGGGGAGAAGAAGTAAGGAAAAGAGAAGATACAGACCGCTGAAGATATCGCACATGCGTACAACATATACTTCTGGGGGAGAAGGAAGCCTCGAGGAGCAAAAGCAAGGATTGAAGTTGATGATATGTGCCAAGTGCCGTTCACTCTCACCCTGTCCTCTCTGCCGGGAAACATGAGCGATAAAACTAGCTGAAACAAGCTCGACTTCTAAACCGGCCTCCCCGATCGATGTTGCGAGATGCGGTGCGGTGGATGTGGCACAGCTCGAATCTCCCCTTCCTTGCTCTCCCCGTCCGCCCGTCCGCGGGTTGGTGAGGTTGGCGTGCGCTCGGGCCGCTGTAAACCTGGTCGATGTCGCTCTGAAGGGATATGAATTGTGCCATTCCTCTCCTGAATAACCTGACGACATGCCAGTTGTCGCAAGGAATACGGATCACCACCAGAATCACGCCCAGGACTCCTTTCGACCTTGCGAAAGAAAAAAACAAAACAAGGATGAAAAGGTGTCCGCATTCTTCGTACCTACAGGGATCATACAGGTACTTGCATGCATCATCGCGGTCCATCATCGTCATCGGCCACCATAAAAGTCGTTTCCTGGAAGCCTCTTCCCACCTCGTTCTCTCGATCCTAATTTAGGAGAAATAAGGCCAAGGGTTGCATAGGTAATACACAAGAGACAGCCCGGGAAAGAAGAGAGAAGAAAAAAGCAATTTAACAAGCTTAAGCTCGATTATCCAATTCTCAACCGCCCCCACCGCGGACGACTTCATCCATCCACGGCTGCAGCTTACACCTTACGGATACGCCTCACACGGTGTACACTTTGGCTGCCATACTTACACCTACCTCCTGCGGGTAGACAAAGTAACAGGAATTAACACGCTCATGCAGATCGTCGTCGTCGTTGAACCGGGACCATAACAATCTCAACCTACACGCTTGTCTTTCAGAGCAAGCATATAAAGCTGCTACGGGGTACATACATATCACAAAGAACTTCGAGCAAGCAAGGGAGGGCATTCTTCAGTCTGAATGCAGATCACCCCATCCCTATATTCTTGCATCTGCGCCATCCGCTAGAAAATCCTCAGCGCTTTTTTAAAGCTTTTCCTTCTGAAGCTGCTAGGGCAGTCAACGAAATATCGATCACATCTACACCCGAACCAGCCTATCGCCACCCACCGGAAGAGCCATCAGACAGAACAAGGCACAACCATAGAATAACATCAGGATTGTGCTCGACCACCATCTTGCCAACCTTGTTCACATCATACAGCAAAAAGACATTGCAAGAGGCGATGAGCAAAGCAGGCATATATATCGCTTCCTTCCTGGCGGAGGACGTACTTCCTCCATGTCTCAAACCCAAACATCCCAACGCAACATGGCAACGAGAAGACCTTCAGAGATGTCAAGAATTGAGCGAACAGCCTCCGTATTGGTGGACGTCAGATATCATCAACGCAGTGCCAGCTGACGTCATAGAGGAGTTTAGGAAGAATGATGCCAATGAAGGTTAGCTGCCAGCTAGGGAAAGCAGCTCCCATCCATAATATGTTGAGTCTAAGGTATTCTGACTGACATCGGACATCAATTTACAGGCAAATTCGATGGCGACCTACCAGAAATCGAGGCGGCATACCCCCTCCCACCTCGCGAACATAACACCTTCATCAGAAATAATTCCGCTGAGATGTGGGGCAAGACTGTTCTCAGAGACTGGGTAAAGAAACACTCTTTCTGCGCCAAATACCCCTGCCTTCACCTCTTGGCAGACTACGAATTGCAATACGAACTCTCAATCGTGGCAACATCATGCCTCAATGCGGTCGAAGACGGCGAGCAGAGCCTCATGGGCGACAAGATGTCTACTGTCCTCAGGAGGAAGAAGATGCCAAAGGGTATAGAGAATTGGAAGACAAGGCCGCGCCCACTCATGAACAATGTTCTTCCACACGGATGGGGCGTGTCTTGAAGTCCGCTTGACTTGTTCTTGTTCGCTGTTTCTGGATAGATTGACCATCATGAAGCGGTCTTGCTCCCTGGAGGAGTAGCTGCGATTCTTTTGTGTTCTGAGTTGTCCTGCTGGCTCTGATGAACTCAACACTCAGGTACTATCTACTCTCGCACTGAAGCAATATTTGCGATATATTTATTTGTCTTTCTTCAGTCTTTTCCGATTTAATGATACAAAATAACATGGGGTATTTCTGGGACTTTCAATAATGGGTAGCTAACAATAGGTGTAGGTATATCATGAAAGTGGAAAAGAAAATAGGCTCAAAGTAGAGAAGAACAGAGGTCGGACAGACAGCTTTTCTTGCAAGAGATCTGCGCGAACGCCTCGGCCCCTTTTCACTCCTGAAAAGGACTCCCTGCCGCGCAACTCCCCTCGGTTGGTATATGCTTCCCGAACATGGTAAAAACAGACATCCCATAAACGCCTGATAAATAGCCGTTAGATATAAGTCAGTGGGATATATCGCGCGACAACGAAAAGTACATCATCTCAAAGGTCAAAGTCCTCATCGGGATTGACACTTGCCCGGTCTTTTCTTTTTGTCGCCCTCGATCTGGCCTTCTTAGCGGCGCCACCAAAAGACGTAGACGTCGCCTTTCTTTTCTTAGTTGGGGAAACCATAGCAAGGGAAGCCGTCTCATCGGCTACACTCGCTAAGTCCCCCATATCCTCGTCTTCAGCATTGACCCCCACCTTCAGCTCGTCATCCACGGCTAGCAGACTGGCAAAGTCGCGACACACAGCGACCATTGATTCCTGATCCATTAACGCTAATTGGCCTTTGATCGAAACATACCAAAATCTGTCGCAAGTGACGCCATTGACTTTCGTCGGCGCTTTAGTCTGCTCCTTAGAACTGGCTTTGCCACCGGCATCCTTCTTCTTGCCTTGATGCGCATTGACGTTGTACAGACGACGGAGGTACTTTCGTGCTTCCCACAGTATCAGAAGGATGACAGACCCCGTGGCTAATTTCTTCAATAGGTCGGGACTGATGTTGGGATTAGCGGGGACCTGCTGAGGTGCATTTTGGGGCGCCTCTACCGCACCAAGACCTTCTGGAACAGACACTTGCTCTGGTGCGGGGAAAAATAGTTGGGTCTCCATGACCTGATTGATATGGTCTCCGGTTGTTGCAACGATCTTCTCCATGCAATTGATTGCAACCATCAGTTCCGCCAAGTGGGTGTACTCGAAGAATGCTAGGTTGTGACATATGAATGTGGCCAGCAACAAATGGTCCGGAACTTCCTTTGATACATCAAGTTGCTGCATATCAAAGTCAACCTTCGAACAGAGATTCGTCAAGAACTTCTTCTGAAATTTGGCATTGCTAGTATTCACAATTTCAAACAGTGGCCCGAGCTTAGCCTTGTGTGGATTTTCTTCAGTGGCACCATTGGGGTCGCCAACCACATCCCTCTGATAATGAAACGCGTCCTGGACAGCCCGCATGTATTCGCGATCGAACATACTCTCGTGTTGAGAATGCAACATGTGATGAGTCTCAAATGCGGTTTTGGCGATTTTCGGATGCGGGGAGGTCTCCAATGAGACTAAGATACCGGCACACTCCTTTGGATGTATCAACCCCTGCCGGTTGATGCTCGCAATCAACTCAATTGCGGTCAGCGCATATGCAGTTTCTTTCGAAAGCGCTGCATGGAGCATGTTTTTGAGATAGTTTTGAGCAATGATAGCAGCTGCACCATCATTGTCGCTCGCTTTCAGTGAACCACCAAACCTTGAATTGCTTTCTGGATCAGCATCCTCGGCTGTGACCGTGGTATCGACCAATTTCTCAGTCCTACCCTCGTGTATAGAGAAGAATTCTAGGAAAGCTTTGAGGACGATATTCTGCAGACTGGGATCATCCTCTTCAAATACACAGCAGAACGCCTTGCGGGGTAAGGCCCGGCTGAATTGGGCAGGCCAAGTCTGGCAGACGCCTCCGAGACTCTCCAGAGCCATGATTCTCAACCCCAGTGGGTGTTTTGCGAGCGCAAACGGAGCAATGAAATCCGCAATCATCCCGGCTACAGATTCAGGATTTGAGCCGGGAAATTCCTGCTTCAGATATCCCTGAAACTTTTCTAGATCGCAATGTTTGCCAACGCAGCCTGCGATTCGGATGTAACTCTTCGCTTTATTCAGGTTCGTAGTCTTTTCCGAATTGTTAAGGTCAGTGTTGCTCTCAACCTTGATACCCTTTAGCACAGAGATCAGTAACTTGAACAACCGGCCCGTGTTATTGAGTATCTTGTCAATAGTCCAAAGACATGCCATAACCTCGTTGAGTTCTGCCCGAGCGAGTTTGGAGATACTCCTGAAAAGATCATTCTGAACCTTTTTCAGGAGCATATCATGGGATGTTGTCAAATATGGCAAGACGCATCTATAGATGACAACCACTGATCTGAAAAGCAACAGATCATCGGCTGTTGCAAGATGCCCAATATAGGGATGCAATGTTTCAAGCTGATCCGGCGTAAAGAGCCTGGCATTGGCTTTCGCAAAGACGGTGATTGAAGTAAATAGTGCCTGAGAACTTTCAGAATCCTCAATAATGCGGTCAAACATAGCTGCCACAAGGCTCTTGCAGACCTTGAAATGTGGAGTAGTGCCTTTGACGTCCTTTCTCAACAAGCCTCTTAGAAACGCCTCAAGGGTTGACACCACAAGCTCATTTGACTTCACGCAAGAGACAATGAGATCGATGAGCTTTCCCTTAGCAACTTTTGTCTGAGGTGATGGCGTAGCGTCCTCAACACACCCATGAAACGGAACGAACCAGACTTCCTCGAGAACTTGCTTCGCCAATGCTGCGACACTGTCATCGAAGTCTGGAATTCGTGCTAACAGGTTATCCGCAATGGCAATCTTCAGCTCCTCTCGTTCAGTCTGAACGTATATGTCCTTCATCAGACCTATACACCTCTTCCGTACGCTTACCGTTTGATCAGATGAACATGCTAGAATAGCTCGACATCCGACCTCCTCAAGTTTAGGCCTGAGTGCGATACATTTCGCGATTAATGACAGTGCAGAATCACGAACCATGGGAGAGGTGTCTGTTGCACATCTCAAAATCAGTGCCATGACAGTCTCGTCGCGATCAAGGAGTTGCGGATCTTGTTCAAGCATCTGGACGACACTCTTCAAGCTTCGACTCCTGACCTTAGCTTGATCACTGGTGATGGAAGTCAACAACACCTTGATGATGGTGTCAAACGCATTGCAGAATGGAGAATTGAGAACAATCAACATATACGCAAATCGTGCATGTGTAGTCGACACTCGGTCCATCTCAGTTTCAGCCTCGAACTCCCTATGATCGCGTAGCATGGCTTCCACTTTTCGACACCGGTCTTCGACTTTCTTGTCCGATGTGTCCCCTTTTTCAGGATCGTAATACACCTGTGTCAGGGACTTTGCCCACTGCGCCAATAGATATCCCTTAGCACTCGAGAGTTGCCAATTGCCAAGGTCGCGTTCCTGCAGGTAGTTCAGAACGATTTTGTAAGGTCCGTTATCCACCACAAGATCACGAGGGTGTGTGATCCGTTTGGAGAAATCATTGAACAGGCGCTTCAGGTATTTATACATATCAGGATCGTCGTCCTCAGTCAAATTCCCCGCAAGATGGTTCACCGTCGACGTCAACTGTGCAATCGAAGAACCCATCCATCCCAGCAATTCCAGCGCCATGTTCTTAGCATTGGCTGAACTCTTGTCGTGCTCTGCAATGCTGACCATCTGTGATGCGAGGACACGCAGTAACAACTCTGCACTAGGCCAATCTGTCGATCCGAGTACACCCAGTAGATCCTCTGTGAACAAATCCAGGAGGTTTCGGTACGGCTGATCGCCTGTTTTTGTCGAAGTCATCGCTCTTTGAACAATGAACTTGGTGATATACCGAGCACTATGCACCGCATTTCCATATAAGGGGTCAACAGTGCTGACCAGGATTTCCATCGGGCTATCACCATTGTCATCTGCTTCCGATGACGTCTCGCTTTCGTCCGAAGAAGGGTTCGACAACAGATCATCATCACTGTCATTTCTTGTTGGCTTGTTGTTCTTCTTACTCTTTTGCTTGTTTCCATTGACCCCTGAGCCTTCCTGACCAGCGTTTCTCTTCTTCCTTCCACCTCCGAGCAAAGTGGTTGTCTGTACCAATTGCATCACCAAAGCGCTCACAAGCTGTATATTCTTGCCATCAATCAACTTGAATTGTCTTGCGCTCTGCCTGGTACTCGGCAATTTCTCAAGGGATACCAGAATCTCATCGAGAATAACACTCCTCTGATCAACATACTTCGCAAAAATTCTCGCTAGCACATCCATTGCCGCTCTCCTCACAGATTCAAACTTCTGGGATCGCAGCGCCGAATCTTTGTCATGAGGCGCATTCTCGACAAAGATTAACTTGGCCGCAAGGAATTCCGTAGAAGTGATGATACCCTCCGCAACATCAACATTGACCAAGAATTTCGCAAGACTCATCAGAATCTTTCTTGCCTGTTGACATATCGAAGAAATCAATTTTGCATTATTCGTCGCGAAAGCCCAGAGCGCAGCATCTCTGTCCCCCGGCCTTGCTTCGACGACAGGTATGATACACCCATCAAAAGCAGCATTGAGCAGCCGGGGGATTTGCTGTACTATATCCTCGGGACAGAGATCGTGGGGCACATGTTCCCCTGACATGGTATGCAGGAATGTGCATGTCGCCATCAAACCGTTATGAACTCCACTCAGCCTCTCAGGATCCGCAATTAGCGCATCACTCGCTAGATCCTCGGCCTGCGAGTTCAGTATGGGCGTTTCGCAAAGTTTCTGTAAGCGGCGGAGGTAGTCTTTTGGTATGTCCTTTAACCGCTTATAGCCAGCAACGCGTTCGATGGCTTTGTGTAACCGATGATGCGTCTCCGATGAGAGTATCTTTGACGCAGGAATGAATACGTTACTCGATGATTTACCAGGTTGACCTAGTGCGTCGATCTCGATCTCGTCTTCAGCTTCGAACACCTCGTACAGTAGATCCTGCAATGCGACTAGTGCAGCATCGATCTCCTCTTTCTGGTCTTTTGCGTGTAAGGAAGCAAGCTTCTGTTCGTCTTCCGCGTTCAGCTCTCTTCGTTTTGGCGGCATTTTTACATCTGGAATGTGTATATACTGGCTCGGCTGATGGGCCGAAGGTAGGTTGGGAATCATGATGACGGGCGTCAGCGTTCCAGACCCTCCTCCTGCTGCTGATGTCTGCGAAGGTGTTGACTCCGGGTTTGCTAAATTCGGCTTTGATTTTGGGGTGGGGATCACGATCATGGGCTTTGAGGACGAGATTGGCGTTGGCAAGGACTTGGTCATAGCCTTCTTCTTTTTCGCCTCAGCATTCGGGGTTTTTGGCGAGGAGACTGTACACAGAAGTATTAATCAGAGACATTGCCACGACGATTGTAAGGCGAAAGATCGAGATGCATAGGCTCCTCGTACATCGATAAGGTATATTTGTGTTATCGAGCATCAACTTTGCAAACGGGCCCAGGTTTTCATGTAACGGCGAATCCACATTGTCGCGAGCGGGTGTTCTGGCATGGTTCGTAGGTATGTCTTTCTGCGAAGGATGCTTGAATTTGCTGCAATCAACGCGTTAGCATTGAGATTTGTCGAAAATGATCATGGGTAAAGAGGTTTCACAATTGCGTCAATCCATCGCTGTCCAGCAGCAATTGTAGATACCGCACGGTCTTATTAAAGTCCTCAGACACACCGGACGCCGACTTTTGCGCCTCCTCGTCAAGTTTATCGATGATCTCACCCGCGAAATGCTGATCGTAGGCCCCTGGTAAGTCCTCTGAGGCAGAACTCAGATACCCGATATCAGGACGTGTAATTGAGCCTAAAAGAAAGAAAATGTATGGATCATCAGCAAATGTTCAGTACTTTTCGTCTTGTTGGGAAGTCGCGAGTCCGTTTGCCACATGCGCCATCAAGCAGGCACTGGCAGTGGGTGGAAGTATAGTTCGACTCACCAAGACCGAAAGCGGGCGGATTGGTCATTGGAGAGAACCGCAATGCGCGCCCAATGGGCAGAGGGAGGAATGGTCGTTTTGATATGTCGCCGGGATACATCATGTCTTGCCCTGTGT
>JAGYIB010000355.1:0-10569 GCA_024244615.1 Ascosphaera pollenicola | reverse complement strand
GGTTTTCGTGAATATAGTCTATGCGCCTGGCTATGGCTCCTTCAACTTGGCGACCTCTTCCCCCCCTTCTCTTCCTCTCTCTCTCCAAGTTCCTTCTTAGGATTATATCAGTTCATCTGCCTCAATGAATCGACCACTTTGACCTATTCCGCGGCTCATATGCATGGTTTTGCAAGATCTTGGGCGTCTATTCGGACTGAATAGTCAGACACATGTGCACTATACACGAGTATCTCTGCGGACCGGGCCCTTTCTTCAGCCGGACAAATCTTCTATCATGCAGCGTACTGCTCATTTTTACGTTGATGATATGGTGCAGCGCTGATCATTTCAGGCCGTACGGCGATGTGAGAGCTCGGATGTGCCCTCCTGTCCATTTTCTTTCCGAACAGGCAGTACGCCCATTCACGACACTCATTATCGCTTAACTCGTCAGAAATATCTCCAGGTAGGCCGCTATCAAGCGTGCTGTCTCCAAGTCTACATTGGGTCCAATGCTGGTGAATACTTCAGTTGAAGCCAGAATTGAAGCTGATATGGAAGACTGCTCAATGACCCCCATGGTCAGGGATTGAGTTTATGAATTGAATTAGCGATATTTGCCAAATACATACGACCATAGGCAGTGGAAAATAGGGCTTCCCGTCCGCTCAGCCATACTCAAGCCACTGGCCGGCTGGTTAGTAGTTGGGTGGGTGACCACCAGCGAATCCCAGCTGTTGTATGTTTCTTTTTTCGTTCTTTTTTGCTTCTCTTACACCCTCTCCTGAGCGTTTCTCGTCACTTGAAAAAAAGGCTTGCATATCGGCCACGGTGTGCCGTCATCTGAGCATTATCAATGTTCTAGACAGTACACCTGTCATTGCACCGAAGTTTCTGCGACGACATCTACTCAAAAGTCAACGAGGTTTCATCGAACATGTGTTAAAACTCTATGAGTTCATCCCATTGGCGGACATGCTTTCTCTCTCCCGTGGCGGTCTCATTACAACAGAAGAAGCCGCTCCGTGCGTGGCTTTTACGTTCGGAACGCTTCGCATATTCACCCCAGACATCGACTGCCGAAGATGGTCACAAGAGGGCTGCAGAGTCAAAGCTGCAAATTCGGATGGTTTCCACAGCCTCAATTTGGGCTTCAAAAAGTATCATCTTCAACCGTCTCCTGAGTGTCTGTTCTCTTCGTGGTAACAGCGTCATCATCTGCGCACACGGGATGTCCGTCATAATCGCCATGGCAGGAAGGGTATTGAGTGATGTCCCAGTTTTGATGGGCTCACAGGTTTGCAGCTTCTTCTCGAGCAAAGAAGAGTATCCCTGAGATGAGTTATGGTGTCTTGCTTACGACACATTGATGTGAATTTGCGCCAATGATTCGGGAAACATCACGGCGCCAGACGGGATGTTTAATAGCTAGTTCGTGACAATTCAGTTATGAGAAGTGAAGACTTGCTGTCTGGTTGTGGAACGTCTCACAAATATGGAACGTCCCAGACTGGTGCACAGTCTGAACCTTCGTCAGATATCAGGCGGTTCAATGAACAGTTGATCAGCGACGCAGCAGGATATCTTTCATTCAACAGTGCAAGGCAGTGAACGACAGGTAAGGACCGGAGCTCATATGCTTGATTATTCAAGCTTGAGCAAGTCAGCCTGGCATACTTCCTGTCAATCTATACGATGAGACCACCAGGCTAACAGCGACTCTCATGCCGTACGTTACGGAACACAATCCATCGTTATCAGCTCTGCTCATGGTCCACACTGATCTGCAACCAGGGGCAAAATTCGTGGCTCAATACAGACTACTTCCTTGGATGGCTGTAGATGTTGACAGGCAATTCGTTAGGAATCCTCGACAACCCCTTTTTCGTTGTATAGAGTATTTATGTTACGACTTTGGCAAGGAGCTAGCCTAATTGAGAATGGAATATTGATGTTCCCTCCGGTCATGCTTTACAGCTGCTCAAAGTTTACCCCTGAGCCCTGCTAACCTTCACTATAACGCGACATACCAAGTCATCGTTGCCAGTACACATCGGATGTACTGCATGCTAAGATCTGACTGTATCATTTTTGCTTTCGTATGCAATATCATGAACGTGAAATTGTAGAAACACTGCTCAGTCGTCCAATCACTAAAGCTCATATCATCTTCAGAAGTGCTCTAAGTGGGCATCCAGACTCCAGAAGGGTTCTATTGAAGTATTTCGCCGTCTCTCTCGTGTATCTCCTCATCTCGCCCGCAGATGAGAAGTACCGTATAGGCTGTCCGCTAGCCAGTGCAAGCAACACGTCGATGAGGTTGACATGGATCGAAGACAGGACCTTGAATCTCTTGTCAGCAGCAATGATCTAATGACCCTGAGGCGTCAAAGTGGTGAATGAATGAAATACCTTCCTGCACTGCGTCTTTGAGGAGGGCAATTCTTCGATCCCAACAGTCTGACATAGCGAATGCCATACGTCCAAGTCATCCGTGGGATACATCCAGTCCTTGAATGTTTTCAGTATAATTTGACACAACTCAGTTCTCGCTTTGCGATAACCCTTGCCCCGACATCCTTCTGTCCATCCGTAGAATGCGCGCAACTGCTCAAAGATGACCATTGGAGGCAAGGCTTCGTCGTAGCTGAAGCCGCTATAGCGGTCGAAGAAGGCGTAGATGGCAGGAAACATCTTGATTTTCGCGTTCCGCTTGTGCTGACTGCCGGCTTCATGGTCTTCCCTTGAGGATGCGTTCATGATGCGTCCGCCGCACGTCATGCATTGGTGTTTCTTCACCATGATGATGACTAGTTTGGCAACTGATTTCGCGATGAACAAGAAGCAGAGCAGCAGCCAGCAACGAGCTTTTTCGTTGTGCCGTATTGAATGAAGCGAATTTTGTTTTGGGGGAGAAATGATTTCAGAGAGAAACACTCTGTGTCAAGAGCATTTGAAGAGATTGACTCAAACATCTCATCGCAGCCTCGGATGTTTCCGTGCAAGAAGTGCACCAATGGTAGCGCACGGCATTGCAAAGGTGTTGCAGGTTGAGTTCGTACAGGACGGACGACAAACAACAATCTCTGCGAGCAGGATTGTTATCTGACTGCGACTGTCATCCTGATCGCATCCGGCAGTCCTGCACGCTCGACGCGTCTGACCGTCACCAAAATGATGGCTTTAACAAGCAGATAATGCGGCATGATACTCAATCGTTCAGATTCAAGATTTCACTGCGCGCAGTATGTCCAGATCCACGCGCATCAATGGTGATCGCGACCGTCTCCAGCATATGAAATCTCGTTGTCAGCGAGGAGACACCAGACGTGTCACTCTGCCATGATCTGTGCGATTCTCCGGCATCGCCACACCTCGACTGACATTGATTGCCATCAGCAACATTCTTATCCGAGAACGACGTGAGGCTTGCTGAAACTCTTCACTTCATCACCATCTCATCGCCGATTCATGTTAGCTGGAGTATTCGTGTTCAGACGCGCCCTAGCCAGGGGGAATCAGACGAAAAGCGCGCTTTGAAGGCTTCTGGCGCCCCTGCACCGGTGGGTCCGCAGCGCAAAGAGGTACGCTACATACGCGACCTGCCGACTGCTCAGGTTCATATTTGTTTGATGCTTCTTTTCTTTTCTTCCCTTTTGCCTGCTTGATGCGACCTGCAAATCTATCTGTTGGCTTCATCACAAATATCCCAGGGATACATTCTTCATCCATATCATCAGCACTGGCATACTTATCCGGATCTACCTGATCCATGACTACGGAAATGACTCTCAATTCAGAAACATCAACTCCCTCTCGAGGCGCGCTCCTTGTCGTGGAAGGCTTAGACAGAGCTGGGAAGTCTACTCAATGCGCCATCCTCACGAAAATGCTGCAAGAGAAAGGCCATAAGGTCAAATATATCAGATTCCCAGGTATATCAGACACTCTCTAGTTCAGCGCGGACACCATTGGACTAACTCCCGTTCCATCAGACCGAACAACAGAAATCGGCAAGATGATAAGCTCGTACCTTCGTGGTGACTTCCAACTCGACGATCAATCTATACACCTCCTCTTCTCAGCAAACAGATGGCAGGCAGCTGCGCAGATGGAGGAGGATATCGCAAATGGCGTTACTCTCATCATTGATCGCTACTCCTACTCCGGTGCGGTCTATTCCGCTGCAAAGGATAACGCCCGTCTCTCCCTTGACTGGGCTTGGTCACCAGAAATCGGTCTTCCTAAACCGGACCTCTGGATATATATGGACATCTCACTCGAGGAGGCTGCTAGTCGGGGCGGGTATGGACAGGAGAGATATGAAAACGAAAAGCTGCAGTCTCGAGCGCGTGTCTTGTTCCAGAAGCTCGTTGAGCTTGAGGACAAAGACGATATATATGTCATCAACGCTGGCCAATCGCAAGAGGAAGTGACAAAGGAGTTGATGGAGCCTATGTTGAAAACCATTGAGGGGTTAGATAAGATTGGGCCCTTGAGAAGATTAGGTCAATGGCCTAAACTTCCGCATTCTCAGGTTTAGAATGTTCTTGGATGATTCCGCCGACAGCTCAGGCAATGCACATTCAATGTTGGGCACCACGCACTCGATATAAGCCAGATTCGACTTCACAGTCCACGTCTGCACATTCAATCTAGAATAATGACTGACGATTCTTCTTGGGCACATGTCGCTTCTTGTGTGGATTTGGGCACAGTGCTAAAATGCCTCGTCAAGCTCGATGATTGTGAGTAACTGCTTTCACAGTCACTTTCACTTTCTTCAAGTGGTGTCAATATGCCTGACGCCTGGGAGTACATGGGCTCATGCATTCCAGCACTACTTGCACTTCTTTGACTTCCGGCACGGTCACACACGACGACACTGTCTTGAGACTGCTTCACCTCGCAAGTCTTTCTTGGCTTGCAGATCTTGTTCATAATTTTCTCTCCCCTCAAGCGAAGGCTCAGTTCTCGCATCAGCACCGACCACTTGACTTCTTCCCGGCATCCAGGACAGACTCCTATCTCTGGAATCATGCGACCTTTTTGCACATCTTCATCCTTCAAGAACTTTGATGCAAGACAGAGCATATGCGACATGCATTCGCATGCATCATGGGAGCATACAACTATGATGTCGTCTTCATAGATCAGATTCTTCTGGCATACCCCACAATTCCTCATATGCAATTTCTTCCCTGTGTTTGCTGTGGTTTGTGTCCGTGTCTGTGCCTGTCCACTTCCACCTGTCTGATCAGTTGTTTCTATTTTCTCTGCGTCTTGATGCATTAGGCATTGAGATTTCTGCAGGTACTTCCTGAATGCATTATACCCCGTATCAAACGAAGCCATCGACCCATTCAATTCCTCTGACCGTTCATGCCTAACGACCCCAAACCAATCCTCTTCCACCAACTTTGGCGCCTTGACCGCCTGCCTCTTCCACTCCCCCCACACGCCATCATTGAAGAAATGCACCTCAAGCCCCCATTGCGAAAAACACCTCGAATGCAACAACACACTTAGATTAAACATCAGACACCCCAACGACCTGCCCGCACGACACAATCCCGCCCTCGCCTCCTTAGGTCCCACATGATGCGATTTTCTCGTATGCTGCCACGCCCATTCAAACTGTAGCGCTGCGATACGGCTCATGAAGCCGCTCACGAATAGAACCATCTCCCATAGCCGGAGGGTGTCCTTGGATGTGCGTTTTGCGCCGCCAATGATGCGGCCGTTGTGTTGGGCTATGCGGCGTGCTGGGTCGGGGGTTGAACCGATGTAGTGTGATCTAGGGTTGATTGTGGACTGAAGGAGGTAGACGCAGTAGAAGGCGGGGATGGGATCTGTTGTTTCTTCGTTTCTTTTGCGGGTGGGCTTTCGGGTGCTGCTAGTTCTTTGGCGGGCCATTTGGTGATGTGAATAGCAGGTTTAGGAGGGTTATAGGGTTGTTAATGATGATTTCTATAATTCCGCAGCAAGTGGCAGAGCTGTTTAAGCAATCTCAGAGAGTGGAATATTGTTCTGATGAAGATGCGAAGGCTGACAGTGACGGATTAATAGCTGAGATTTTTACCAGTCAGGACGTTGATTCACGTGATTGATGATTGCACTGCTTGGTCCATTTGTTGCTTCCAGGAGGAATTGGCTTTCACTGATGATATGAGAACCATCGATCTTGTTCAGGTCATCGCTGTTCGTTGAGAAATTCATCGATGTGTATTGCCGACGAGGTTGTTGCAGCAGGCGTAAAAACAGACGTGGGCTGTTGCTCCGGCAATTATCGAACCCCCTGTGTTACCCCTGAGATGACATCAAAGCTGGCATTATGAGATGCGCAGCACGACTGCAACACCTTCAATGATAGCTAGCTTTTGCAGCCCAAGTGAAGACTTTTGAGGCCTAATGGTGATGATTTTCACGGTTGCGATATGCTTGCTGTCACCAAATATTACAGAATCACAATGCGCTGGAGCCCTGTGACAGCTCAGCCCGGTGTGGCATCAACGTCAGATTGTCAGGCTCACGGCAGCCCGATGGTTCTTAGATTGATATAAAACACCCTGTGTCAAGCTTTGAAGACAACATGGTCCATCAAACATCATTGAAAACCGCAATTCATCGTTTATAAGGCCTTAACTTTGACCACCAAAATGGAGAACATCAGTTGCGATTCCACTCTAGATGAATTCCGCTCTTACATAGTGGAAATGGAGGCTCTTCGAGCTAATTATCGGCACACATCGCTCGCACGTGAGACAACATTCCTGAGTAATTTGTGTCCAGGGTATGATCCCGAACTACACCAATACCGGACACATTGTTGGACGGGCAGTATAGCTTCAACAAGTCTTTACGACGCTGCCATCTCGGCAGTCTTGCAACACCCCGGCTTCGACCCAAAAACATACGCAGCAGCGTTGGCGGAATACCTGAAAATCCAGAAAGAGGAACTTCCTAGCTCTGCTGAACTACGAGCCAAATGTCAAAAACTCCTTGATGCGCTGGAGATGAACATCGAGGCAGCTGAATTTGAAGTACCACGTACGGAATCGGACAAATTACCAAGGTTGATGGTGAGGGGCCTAGAAGCCAGTGATCGGATGCCATATCCATACAAAAATGTGAAGTGCTGCTACTGCGGCGAAAAAGCTGTCTGCTACATGAAGGGTCCTGACGCCGAAGATGGCAATGAGTGTCGACCTTATTATCAGTGTGATAATATTGGCAATTGCCCACGAAAGGAGCTGACCAACACGAACTTCATCGTGTTTGCAGACCATAGGGGAAATCTTCCGTGGAACGCCGATTGTTTTTGTAACAAATCGTGTAAATTGATGTTGTTTTACAAGCGGCCGCTATTTGATATAAGTGTTTTGCAAGGCGAGGAAATTGAGTTCAAGGATGACGGGAAGCCCCATGTGGTCGGCGTTTGCAGGATGGGGAATTGTCAGTATTATGAAACGGTCAGACATGCCAACGGAAAACCGGTTTCCCTCAGCGAGGAGGAGGTCGAACTATACATTCAACACCGAGTTGTCTGACTCGATTGGCTTTTTACTCTTTTGGATATCTGGACTACCTCATTCCTTTTTCTCATGAACCAATGACGGGCCTCATGGATGTCGTCTCTTATCACATTCGCCGAGAGTCAGGTGCCGAACTGCCAAGCTGAGATCTGCAAGGGTCCTATAAGTACCCTTCAAAGCCCTCACAAAGCCACTTCACTATCTAACAACGAGCATCGAGGTTGACATTTACCCCTGAAGCCAGCTCAAGCAATTGGTCATACATTTGGTCTCGACAGTCGTTTTAGCGTTCCGAACATTATGGTCATTACCGCCATCGTATCCGATGAAAATCGGGTTTCGAACGGTCGTCAGTCACCAGCGCTTGCCTGCTCGTCTCAAGACCTCAATTGCAACGATGATGATGACCATCATCAGGACCATCTCTCAGCATATGGTCATGAGTCTTGCGACCACCCCAACTCTGACGGCGACAAAACCTACGACCAGAATTTGGAAAGCTTACGTATGAATTATGAACAGTGGACGTTCAGTCCCTCAGAGGTATGTCATAACTGCCAGGGCCTAGCAAATTGTTGATCTACCAGAAGGCGAGCAGCCAAGTAGCAACAAGCTAGACCAGCACACTATTCAACCCGCGACTAATGGCTATGCAGAAGTACATGATGGATGTGATGTCCCAATCTATTAAATCATTCTCGCAATTGATTGAGCGAGGGAAATTATTACAAAGGCCACCAAGTGGAAAGATACTCCCTGCGTTCATCGATGATTACATCCAGGACAGAACGCGCACGATCTATCCACATTCACCACCACGCTGCTACATCTGTAATGCGGAGAGCGTTTGCAAGGTAACCATGCCTGGAAACCCCAACAATAATGCCGGAAGGCCCTATTTTGCCTGTGTCAACAGTGACTGTTCATGGGCCGGCCGAAACGATTATGGTCAAGGCTTCCTTGTATTTGCGGATGATCGCGGGAATCTTCCCGGGAACCCACGATGTTTCTGTTCGCATACGAGCAAGCTTGTCCTGTGCAATCCCGACACTGGTGCTGGTCGTACGAGGTGGCTGTTTTATTGTTGAAGGATGGGCGAATGCCGTTATCACTCCATACCGGTAGATGCTGGCGGCATAGCGGTCACGGTTCCCCAAGAAGATTTGCAATTTTACATTGACCGTCGCATTTTCTAGGCATACAAGTCTAATACCATGAACGTTTGTTTCCTGAGAATGGAGCTCACATTGGTTGGATAAGCGATATACACAGCAACAGCTGACTCCGCGGGACAAAAGGGAATTGCCAGCTTCTATCGCATATCATTTGGACGGACAGAAAGTTTCTTGACCCCTATGAATGCCCGCAGGATGTATTGCATGCTGCAACGAGAGAGATTGCTGCGTTCCCTGAAAATGCCCTCGACTCTCGCTTCATGCATGATCATGTCATGTGGAGAAGAGTCAGGTCACTATGAGCACGCCAGGTCAGCCACTGATGCAGTACTCAGCCTTATGAGAGTGGGAGACCAGAGAAATCGTGTCATTGGTACTGGGTGGTTCGCGTTCGATCAGCATCGTACGCACGTAACAGCTACTCTACCCCACCTTGATAGATCGAAAGTTTAAATCAACGAAGCTCTTTCAAAAAAGTCCTGAACAGCTAAGCGGCCTTTTCAAGGCGATGACATCTTCATATCATCAAATCCAAACAGGCACCATGGCGTTCACTGTCCCATTCAGCAACGAGCGAGCAAATGCAAATGCATTTGGCGAACCGATGCTCACCGAGCCGTCCTTTGCCGGTGAGCTGGACTCGCTAATCAATGGGATGTCCCAGATGAGCATTCTTCCTGAAATCATAGCCAATGGTCTATACAACCCACGCCGTCTGCCTTTCCCAAACGAACCGCCTATCTGCTGCAGATGTGGCACCAGGAGTGTCCCTGACCAAGTCCCTTTCAACAACCGATTAGGTGATGCTGAACGACCCTGCTTCCGATGCGATAACGATGCATGTTGGTGGCGGACTGGAGCATATCAAGGTCTCCTTGTCTATGCTGATCCTCGTGGCAATCTGCCCTGGAATCCGGACTGTTCTTGCGGAGCCCCCAGCAAGCTTATGGTGCAACATATAATTCTTCCAGATGGCATGAGGGAACTATATTACAGTTGCAGGTTGGGACAATGCAGTTTCTATGCAGTGCCAAGGGACAAGTACGGCGCTCAAGTCAGGGTTGCTCATGCGGAGATACCGTATTATATCAAGCGGCAGGTCTTCTAGACATTTTTGCATGTCTGATCGTTTTCAGTCAGCCATCTGCACCACCAATGTGCCAGCAGAATTCCACGACGAGCGACTTTCTCAAATGTCACGGGCTAGCAAACATGAGGAAGCTCAAGGAAGATTCCTTGGCGTGATATCATATGAGGGTGTTTGATGCATGCACTACGCCCTGGCAAACATCCTACGAAAATGTCATTTCCTGTCCTCTCAGCGTGTGTTCCTGCTTGAAGAGAAATTGCATTGCGAGCAGAAAGGCACTTATATAAATCTGCTTCGGAGCACCACCCAGATCGCCACTCTCAGCTCACTTGTGGGAGGCAGTCAACAATCGGATAATTTTCAAACCCCCTTTGCCACTCTGTGGACAGGACAGACGGGCGCAGAAACCATGGTGGTGAGTGACGTTCGCTCCCTCTTCATTGCTCACCATGTCTGACTTGTCCGGAAGGTCATTTCTTTAGACTGCGGTCCTGGCTCGAGCCAGAAGATCACCCAGCTATCGTTCAATTGCTCGATGACTATAACGTTTGAAGGGGGGAACCAGGAAACCATCAAAATATCAAACTTGACTGATGAATCAGTTCCCAATCCCCCTGCTGCAGTCAATGCATCATCCCAAGTGGCTGATGGTTTGGAAGACACAAATTGTCCCATTCCTGATGAGAAACCAGTTTCGAGGCCAGAATCAAATGATTGTCCGCCTCCTTATCACGCATCATCTACGTCAAAAACTGTGTTACATGATGGGCACAAAAGTACAGACAGT
>JAGYIB010000354.1:0-10578 GCA_024244615.1 Ascosphaera pollenicola | reverse complement strand
CTCAAATTCACGGATGCGATCATATCGGGCACCATTGCGTACTTTCTTTTTTTTTCTCAGGGGACTCTTCTGCTCCTCTTCTTTTCCTCACCGTTCGGGGTTTTCTCTCTTATCACTTTCGGCAGCTGTCAGTGCTCCTCTTACTATCTGGTCCGGATACATTCTTATGATGAAGGAAGGCAGGCTTTAACTATATCGGAACTCCTCTATATGGCTACTTCACGGTATTGCCCGTGAAGTAATATATTGGACAGGGAGTTGACGTTTGCGAAGGAACCTTCTCAACACTTTCTCTTCGGTTGTTTTGTTTCAATCTGACAATTGGTACTTGCGAGTATTGCATTTGCAAGTTCTCAAATTGTCACATTGAGGAGACAGGAAGGGACTTATCTATACAAGAAAAGAAAGAAAAAAGGGGAGCGATCAAGAGTTTTGTTTTATCATCGCAACCGTCTGTCCTTAGCACTTCTTTCTTGCTTTGGTTGGATGTCATGCCAGTATGAGACTCCTGATTTTGAGCGGATTGAGGGGATTGATGGACAGGCGTCTGATGAGTGACAGATTTGACGCTGTTGCTCCTGACTGTACCTTAGACAGAGGACTTCAATGTCTATCTTCTAAGAGGTCTTTATTGTTCGTTCTAGTTCATGTGTTTTTTTTTTTTTTTTTTCTTCTTTAATATGGTTTAAATGTTTCTATTGGCAGTTGATCTTTCACCTTTCAGCCCTTTCGTCTAGGATCATATCAGGATTCGAAATTGGGATTGGCTGAAGGGCAAGATTCTACTCTTCCTTATCAATGTTTTGCTTGCTTTGATTCATTGGATTTCTTTCCACTTTACACCTTACCTTGTCTTTTCTTCTCGCTTGGTCAATCGACCGCCGTCTTGGCTGCCGATGTGAGGCCAAGGCGTGGGCTGACGGTTGAAGTATCCGTACTGTCCGTATACTTCAGTGATCGGGACATGTTCGAGAAGCTCCAGAATGCCACAAATTGTCTTTCCCTTCTGTCATCGTGACACCGATGGGACGGGTATAGCTGGCTGTGCCATGTGTGTGTCTACATGGCATGTCGTATGACGAGCGTGTAACCTGACATCGGATTGAGCCGGCGAGGACGAACAAGTCAGAGACATGAAGCTGGAGAGATGGTGATCATGGGAGGGATCATACCATTCAGTAGGATGTAGTAGACAGTACGAACTCGTCAGAACTACCCGTCACCATCGTCAGCATCTTCTTCTTCTTCCTCGACTTCATCTTCAGAGATCGCATCGGTTCAGAGCGTCATCGGCATCGGCAGACAGGGATCGTCGCTGCAACCACCAATTGGTCTAACATACCGTACATCATATAGCACGGGCCTCCTGACTTGGTCTTGCTGGCCGCCTGACTGGCCCATCTACTTCTAGTACTTCTACTTCTATTTAGGCCCTATATAACCAATCCCGACGCCCTGTGCATTGCTTCCCTGCTTCTTCCTCTCTTCTTCTTCTCCGCTTGGCTCAACGTCTGTCGTTACGGTCGATATAGAGCTTCTACCTCTCAATTGAATCACATCAATCAATCAACCAATCAGTCAGAATGGCCGACACTATGGAGCCCCAGGTCGACGAGACCCCCATCTCTCCAAGCGCAGTCAGCAGACCCCTTGAGTCGTTCTTCAAACGCCGCCCAAGCGCATCTGAATTGAAGGAACGGCATATACTGCTGGACACCTCTGTTGCTCCGTAAGTACAGCACAGCACCTGCCGTCTTGACCCCTCATAAAGACTGGCGTAACTGATGAGATGAGATGATACACACGCTGCAGAGCCCTACAGACCGCCCAGCAGCATCTCCTCCGCCAACAAGCAATAGACAACCTGAAGAAACAGCTCGACCACAGACCCGAGCGTGCGGAATTGGTTGAACGTATGTTCACTGCCTGACTGCATTTCCCTCACCGCTACATCGGGACCCAAGTCAATGCTCTGGCCAGGGCCCCATATATACCCCGCCTAGCCCTAGCTAACAACAACATCCTTCACCGTCTAGGCAACATCCTTCCGGAAACCAACGCCGCTCCCGCACTCATAGCCCACGCGCATGATCTGGAGAAGAACATGCGCAGAGACAGTCTAGAGCATAAGCTGCAGAACCGTCCGCAGCTGGAGAAGCTGATTGAGAAGGGCATCGTTGAGAAGACGCAGTAGAGTGGTGCTGGTGCTTTGTCGTCGATTTCCTTTGTCCTATCGACGTCCCCTTGTCACGGGCGGTGCATTCTTTACGAGAAGAGCAAGGGCAGTGTTGGAGCGAAGATGAAGCTCAAATCTTCTCGGATGTCGCTCAATTTTCTTACGGACTTTCCGACTTTAACGTTTTCGATGAATATATGATAATCACAGTTTCTTTTATTCCAACAGCCCTTCAATCTCCTTCGTGCATGCTCTGCCTTCTGCATCACATTAACGATGCCAATAACACAACCCCATCGTCCCCACCATGTAAGCCGACGCAAAGATACTCTTGTCCATATCAAACCCTGCAAACAACCTCTGCATCGTCGCCAACGTCGGAACACTGCCCGTACATATGAGATGGTACTTGCAATGGAAATGGATATACGCAGTCAACACTTTTGGCATCTCAAAGCAGTACATCAGACTCCTAGGGCCCTTCGGCTTCGCTTTGTCGAGTTTGAGGAGGTCGGTGTGCAGACGGTTTAGGGTGCGGGTTGTGATGTCGGTGATGTCTTGCCAATGGTGCAGAGTGGAGGCTCTGGTGTCCTAGCGTCTTAGTATGATGTGGTCGTGTCTCTTGAAAACGGATGCTTTACGAACAGATTGTTGCATTCGGTCAGGATGCGAGTACATTCCGAGTTGAACGTATCAAAGTCCATCGTGGGCGTGCTGTTCGGGGCTGCCCGCCGTGTGTTCACTTCAGCTTGAGATTTGGGCTTTTTCAAGACCGGGCGGGGGAACATGCCGTTGCTGATTTGATTGTTGAGGAGCTTAGATTGTGTGAGAGGCGTGATGGTATTAACGATGGTGGTGATCGTGTTGTCGTCGATGTTTGCTGCTGCTTTATAATGTTCCTGTCTGCTATCTACGACGCCCCTTTACCCCTGAGAGGGTGCGATAATGCTTACTCCGACATGTAATTTGGAAGCAGATTGATGACACTCTGCAGCAATTCAAATGATGCCAGACTATTCAAATTGAATGTACACATGGATGTCAGTCGTTGGTTACTGATTTGTGAAATCCCGAGGGAAAATATGCTTTTCAACTGCCATGATTTCTACGATTGTAAGGAGGAATGGAGTCAGAGGGAGAAGGAGAAAAGCGATCATATCTCAATGAAAACTTGTCGTAGTTTGTACTGTGTTTACCCTTTCAAAGACCAGGTCCCTTAGTACAAAACATTTGATTCGCATCCGACATGCATTCCACATTTATCTCAGCCCCCTCATTGCTTCCAACTCCGCCTCCGTCTCTAAATAATAATCATGCGCATCTGATTGCCCGGCAAGCCCAAGAGCCGCTTTTTTGAACTCTTCGTGGTCATTGTCGATATCGTTGAAAAGTTCGCGAAAGCATGGCTGTGGAAATCCTTCGCCAAACACATTCTCGTGGAACAATGTTGAAGCATGAGGAAGCAATGGATGAACATGACGATATCATTTGTTCTTCTTCTCTAGCTCTGAGTAGATGTGCCAACGCTGAAAGAGGGGGTCGAGTTCCGCTTTATTCTTCTCCACGAGTTCTAGCGCCCCTGGTATATCATTCGCATCGAGCAGTTTTTCTAGCTCCTTCCTATTTTTTTAGGAGTTAGAGATGAACTAGACCGAGAAGAATAGCAAAAACCAAAGACAACACTCACAATAAACCCTGCGATGAACAAAATCACAGTTGCAGGTATCCTCTTCATGATCAGCTTTAGCATGATCGGCGGCTTGCTTGGCCGAATTGGATTCTTCACTCGACATTGTTGAAATCTTTTCGCCAAAGCTGTTATATAGATTATATATCGAAACGGTCAGGTAAGAGATGATGATTGTGAGTTGTCCTTGTATACAGAAATTGAAATTTACTTGGAGGCAATCTCGTGCTTTATATATTTAAGCCAGTCTGCCTGCTCGTCCTTTTCGCTCCCGCAGCATGTAAATTAGATCCGTGCATCAAAGCAACTTGTTGCAAGGCAAGAACTAGTGTATTGCAAACTCATGGGAGCGCCATCGTGCATCTACAGAAGCTGTCTCATAGTCTGTAGACTGCCCAATATGCTTCATTGCGTCGATGTCTGTTATTCCAATTCAAATCAATATGCACGAAATGGTAGATTAATGAAAGAAAAATACAAACGATTTGAATCATTCCGCCTCGGATGCCTTGGATGTACCCTGTTCCCCAAATGATGCTTCGTCAGATTTGTCAGTAGGATCTGCGTATATCCATGACGTCTCCGACTGTGTAAGCCAAAGAGTTATGTATCAAGTCAATTCATGAAGTATCTGACGTCAGTACCTCAGTCGATGAGCAGACCGAGTCAGGACACGCGATTTGAGGAATGTATTGCGGACATCATCCTGGCCCGACGTTTCACCTTGAATGACATCCTTGTATTAGACAAAGCATGCATGCAATGCAGATCTGCAAGACAGGGAAGACTGTCATCTGCTAAAAGAATTCATATAAACCATGGAATTGACCGCAGAAACATAGGCAGACGGCAATTACAACTCCATCGATTTCTTCTTGATAGAGTTCATCATCCTTGACAGTTGCGTTTTTGTGGTTTTAGGGGTCATACACAGCGAAGGAACTGGATCCTGTCAGTACGTAATTCGTGGGACGGGGAGATGAGGAATGTGAGCATGCATCTGCGCACAGGGGAAAAGCGATCATATTTCAATGGAAACTTGTCGTAGCTTAAATTCTGCTTAACCTTGCGAAAACCAGGCCTTTCCCTTGTACTATAATTGCTTAACGATGTTATTGAACTTTGAAGTGCACTCAAAAATCCGCATGTTCAAAACATCTAAGTCGCATCTAACATGCACTCTACAACTATCTCAACCGCCTCGATACTTGCAATTCTCTGCCTCATTCGTGTTGCTGCCTGACATTTCTTATTGATGACAGGATGATGGACATGGATTCAAGACGGGCCAATTCTTCGGCAGGAACGTCAACACCCTCGAAAAGCTCAGGAATAGTTTTGCGAGGAGTCTCTTTGCCAAATACCAGTGCGTGATACTCGGTATAGCTCTGGATGAAAAGCGAGATAGAGGTGGAGGCCATAACCCCCGGGCCCGTTGAAAGGTATTTGGCCAACACTCTGATGGACTCATGGTATCTCGTCATTTGCTCTTTCAGGACTTCCTTCCGTTCTCCTGGAAGAGGCTTGGGCATGAAACTTGTGTACGTGAGCAGCGACTCCCTGGTTTTGTTCTCGCAGAATTAGACATGAGATGCACCTAGTCTCGAGTATAGCAGACATAAAAACCAACACTCACATCTTCCCACGTTCTGCTTCGACGCGCTCGGAATCTGCATCAAACTCGTCTAGATCAAATCCAAGGATTTGCCTAAGCCGATTGTGTCCTTCACTCGCCATTATTGAAATCTTGTTGTCAAAGGTAATATCAAGATCGTCTATATCATAAACGGTCAAATGGGAGAAATTGATTGTGAGTTGTCCTTGTAAAAAAATTGAGAAGCACGCTGTAGTCTATTGCATGCCTTATATATTTTAGCCAGTGTTCCTGCTCGTCCTGTTTGCTGCCACAGCGAGTGAACCGGATGTTCCCGATTCATGCATCGTTGCAATTTTTTTCAGGGCATGATCCAGCATCGTTGCAGATTTATGCGAGCGTCCTCGTATACTTAGATGCATTGGGCCATACATAGTCATGAATTCTCCATTATGCTTGATCGTGTTATCCCCTTCGAAAAACATATGCATGTAATTGTGCGAATATGCAGATAATGGGAAAGTGCACGAGATTTGATTTATTTCAACTCAGATTTCGTAATAACAACCTGATCAAAAACCAAGCTGTGTACTCAGCAGGCCAACTCATGAAGTGGCAGAGGCGAGGGCGTACGCCGCTGACCAGACCAAGTCAGGAACCGCGATTTGAGGGATCGTCTTGCGGACCTCATCATGGTCTGGCGTTTTCCCATGAACAACAACATTGTATTTAACAAAGCATGCGACGTACGTCTGCAAGACAGGGAAGACCTTCATCTGCTGGAAAAACCCAACGAAGCCATAAGGAATGGCCGCAGCAACATGGACAAAAAGCGATTGGATTTCAGCCAATTTCTGCTTGATGGACGTGTCAACATCCTCGGAGAACTTGCCGTCTTTGCGGCTTTCGGAATAACAAGTGGCGATTGACCTGGACCTTGTCAGTTTCGTGGGATGGAGAGATGGCAGATGAGCATACACCTGCGCACAAAGTTCGTTGATTTTGTGCAAATTGGTGGAAAATGCAAATTCGTCCTCCATGATGTCAGGTGTAATTGGTTGTCTTGATTGCAATTTCAAGTGATCAACGATAAATTTTGGTCCTTTATCCTCTGATACTTGACTCCTCAAACCAGCTGTAATTGTAAGGAGCACAAGATGTATGGACAATGGCTGATTATGAAAAACAAGTAATGGTTCTGTAGCCAGTGTTCCTGCTTAGTGCCTGTACTGTGCGTGAGACTATCAACCTGATGTATACCGTATGACCACCAGAAAAGCGTCTGAGATCCCGCAACCGCTCTCAGAGCGCTATATTGCGCTTCCTGCCTTGTGGTCATGTAGACAAGAGCACAAGAGGTCTTCAACGTCCCTTCCCTTGGACACTCATACTAACGAGGCAAGTACCTTGAGCGCACGTCATGCGTAACTTCCTCGAATGCGGATGTCAGGAACACCAACTCATGATTTTTCTCTCGGTATTGACCAGCAGAAGCCAACTCGCTCTTGCAAGACAGATGCCCATTCCAATTGCAGCGGGCATCCCCTTTCTTGGCCCAATTCTGTGTGAGTTGTATTTTTGTGCAAGATTCAACGTATCATCAACCGTGAAGCCAAAATGAAGGTCTCTCCTGTATCGTCAACTTTTGGTTAGCCCGATGCAGGATGCGACAGTCAGAACCTTCTCAGCATTCCAAGAATTGAAATCTTGAAGGCCGCAACGTGCCTTCCTTATGGCATTGGTGCAGGGGTATCATGGTCTCCGATAAGAGTCGTCGCTCCCTCAGTCCAGACCACCGCCTGAACCATGGAGAGAGGGTTCATAGCTCTTTCCAAGAAACCCAATGGATGCAGGGTCACGTTCCTTCCCTTTTCACAGGAGGACGGCGCGATGCGGGAGCGCCTTCCAATATGTGTGCATAGCTGGGAAGGAACGACTGCACCTCGCGCTTTCCTTAGGGCTCGACATCTCACATGTATACCTTCCCTAATGTCTGAGATTGCTTGCTGAGGTTTCTGCACATCTCAAAACTGCGATCAGCGTATAATCGTGAATGTTTGCCATCCGGGGTTGATGAGAACCTGACTTCAGACAGCACAATCTATGTTCAAGTCAGGGACCTGGATGTTTTAAGGGCATGCTGGTGTTGTCCCGACGCAGCAAGCCATGATCTTTAGTCAAATATTCAGCAAGTGAAGGCAGTTATAGCATCTTCAAAATCTCGTCGGCTGTTGCGTGAAAACTGCACCTTCCAGCCGTGACCGTAGAAGGAGCGAACCAAAGTACTTCCCCCGGAAGCTGTCACTCTGAACATATTTGGGAAGGAACGATTGCGCTCGATCTTTCCTCAAATCTCTTCAATCGGTCACAAGTGATCTCGGAAACCGCTGTAAAGCTCATTCCTCTTAGGCATAGCCTCGTGGAATGCTGTGGCGGAGGGATTGCTGCGTATTTCACAACAGGCCATGACTATGGCAGTCTGGTTCATCTAGAACGTGAGCTGGCGATTTGGAGAGACGTCTCAGCCATGCCATATGTATTTTCGCCCGAGGAGTTGAATGATGGATGGACGTTGCAAGAAAGCTTGAGGTAGCTCTCCGATAAAAGAAGATTGTCCGAATATGACGAAGTGCTGCTGCTGCTCTTCATTATCTGCCGACACGTGTGAGATATGATCAGCGCAAACGCGTCTTGCAGCGCATTCGGAACGAAGCAATTGCGCCAATCAACGATGAGCCACAAGGTCACCCATCCTGAGTAAGAAGCAAGGCATCTGACAGCCAAGTTACTTCTCGCGGTGTCAGGGTCTGGTGAAGCATTCATCAAGTGCCCACGCTTGTCGTACCCGCAACGTTCAAGTAGAGAGTTGATAGCAGTGGACAGACAGACTTAATAGCGAATGAGCCACCGCCTCTCTGGGTCGACAACATTTCAAGGAAGGGGTGATCGTCGATGGCCCTTTCCGCACACCGTGAGGAAGTTTACCTTCCAGCAGCTTCCTTCCCAACTGCAGGGTAGTCTGTAACGGCAGTAACAACCCACACGCTCTTTCCGCGAGCGAGGAGCATCGTCATCAGAAAGCCCTTGTGGTCAGGAGCAAGCAAAGCGTTCGGTGCGCTCAGCTCAGCGCTGCCATTGAGGCGCTTCCATCTCGCTCAAGTGAGGTGTGGCGCTTGACGATGGAGTATTCCATCACTGCTGCCTCTTGATGGTGCAGTCTGAGTGAGGTTGAAGTGCCGACCCTCAATAGACTTCTGCGCAGCGTTAGATAACGAGAAGCTCAATGTGAGCAAGCAGAAGTGCAGGGCAGGAAGATTCTCAGCTGCAGATCAAGCCAAGGCAGTCAGGCTGTCACGACTGGGAGGTGTGTCTACAGTGAAATCAACTCAATCTCGCAGACCTCATGTTCTTGAAAAATAAGATAAAGCCGACCACGTTGAAATTGGCATGTATTGTGTCGAGATGATCGAGGAAAAGACACGCGATCACAAGTCGGCAGCGAGACACCAGCTTTTGAATAGGATTTCTCCATCAATGTGGAAGGCGCGATTCAAGTCTGCTCTTTCCTGTCGGTAGCGGTCGAATAATAATGGTCGAGTCATGATAGCAAGAGCCAAATTTAAGAAGGTGCGATGCAGCTGTTGATTTCTATTCTCGCTGTGAAGTTTGTCGCTCCTTCCTATCAACTTGGCCGAATATGTTCTGGCATTCTCGCGCCGGTATCTCCAATTCTTGAAACGCTGACGTGGTATCAATCAACAGCTTCTCTAGCAATTTCGCAAGCATCTGCTCTATAGAAAGACCGATGGGATAGGCTCCGGAAGACATTGCACCAGTTCGAGGTGAACACGTTTTGTTAAGCCAATCATATCTCTCAATGACTCAGTTTATCCTGAATGAGTTTCAACAGTTTTGGAAGATTCCTTCGAATCTAAAACGTCACATTGACTGGGAAATTGTAATGCCCATCGTACGATCTAGAACTGCGGTGCGTTGATTTTTTGGAAGGTGCACTGTTTGTACGATCGTTGTCCAAGCCTGAATCATCTTCATGCCATTGTCGAAGAACAGGCAGGATTTTCAATGTCTGCTGAGAGATATCCAGACATTTTCCTCATCAATTTCAGTTTTCATGTTCCCCCATGCCGGTTGCCTCGCCTTGTTCACAAGCCTCGACATCTCCAAGGAACGTACCATCACCACGTGGAGCCCTGATCTCCATCATCAAGCGCTCTGACTCATTTGCCAATACAGTCTCAACCCATTTCGTTGTTTGTAAGAATGTCGATGTTGGTAGGAGGACATTCGGCATCACCCCTTTGACGACCTCCAATGTGTCAACTTGACCGCATGCCATTTTCTTATATAGTTGGCGCAATCTCAAGTATTGCAAGACAGGAATGGAGATCATGGTCAAAGTTGCAGGGATTTCGGCCGCTCGCCTATTGATATGCTTGGCCATTTGGCAGATGTATGATACCATGGTCACGAGCTGGCATTCAATCTTGCCATTCCATTCCGTTCGAATTCCAGAGCCGACGTATTGTAGTTCAGGGGGAGGATGCATGATATCTGCGAAGCTAGATCATGTAACATCAGAATTTAGTCCGAACATTTCATGCCCCTGTTTTGCTTCTTATGCCGGACCTACATTTGAAGACCGCATTGATCAACTCTGATGCAGTGGAGGTGCAGCAGTGCCAACAGATCATCGGGTAAAGGTAAGCCAGCGATGGCGGAAGTAGAGTCAAATGTCAGTTGATATTTTGAGGCTCTCCTTTCCTCACTGGAATTCCATGGTGGTGGCATATTGAGGGTTCAGTCTCAATTATCGGTCTGCAATTGTGAACAAAAGCAAAGCTGCACAGCGTCTGTCTTTCATTGGAAATATGGCCGCAAACAGAAGAGCTGAACTGACACTACAACTTCCATACTTTGGTAAGAGAAGGTGCGACCCCTTGACTTTTTGTTTTTGTCTGGAGCTATCGTTGGCTGAGCCTCACAGCAAGTGATGGTAAGGTATCTGCCCCTGAACCCCTATCATCAGGTACTTTTTATGGGATCTGTGCCCCGCATAAACTGCCTTTCAAACATAGTAAAAAATATAATAAAGCAAATAAA
>JAGYIB010000353.1:0-10601 GCA_024244615.1 Ascosphaera pollenicola | reverse complement strand
ACATTGAGGACAGTGGTCACTCTCCGGCTACTTCAGATGGCATGCCGTATCTCCCCCCGCGAACAACCTTACTAGAAGCTGCTGGTGATGTTCTGAATCCACCCATACCATCAAATGAGTTTATCACGGACCCAGACTCGCGTCCTAATACTATCTTCCACGATCGTCTCTACCGCCCGTGTGACATCCCACCACCACCAATGGCAAAGACTCGAAGTTTTTTCGGGACACCCAGCAGTCATGATTCTAATCGTTCATCCAGCCACAGAAGTCAGACTCATAGTGACGAAAGTCATGACGATTATCACACTAAGAAGCCAAGTGGCATGGAAGTTGAGGAGAAGATTGCACGAGCTTATCACAATAAGCTGTCATGGCGTAAGGTTCTCGTGCGTCTTGAACCGGATGCCCATAATAACATTGTAGTACGGCGAATGTTTGCAAATGCATATGGATGGCCCGTCGTTGCACACCTGGTTGAACACCATTTCGTGGAACCTGGCAGCCCTCGCTCCGCAGAAGGCCAGCCAGCAGGGCCTGCGAACAATCCCCAGGATAGTTCTACCGACGTGACAAAAAACGAGATGCCGGATTCAACAGATGTAGCATACGCTTCACCACAGCGACGGATGTCTGACCCGGGGATTTACCACAGCAACATTACGCTTGATACACAGGAGATTGTTCGGTTCGGCCCAATGAAGCGTCGTGACATTAATCCAATCAGGACATCATGATGTCTCATTTATGCAGTTGAATAATTGGTAGGTAGCTATCAATGAGGACATACTTCACATGCACCGTTTGCGCGTGAGCATCGCGATACTGGCGCCGTGTTACCGACATCACCAAGCAGCTGCGCCTCATTGAAGTTGATGGCACTACGCTATTCTTGTGGGAGACTGCTGCAGACCTGAAAGACCCAGAGGTCCGCCGTTTTCTGGAGCCTTTGCGTTAGAAAAGCAAGATCACGTCGTTGTTCACCTGGATGCTGTAAGCCATGGCTGGTTTTGCTCAAGATATAGGGGCTTTGCTGTGACCATTTATAAGCAACGAATTTGCTTGATGTTGATGGAGCGGCGTGCCAATCAAGAGAACAACTTCTATACGGACATATCCTTTGCAATGTTTACTTTGCCCATCTGCCGTAAGTAGTGCTCTCATCGAGGGAATGGAGGTGTTTTGTAGACATGACCTGGATCTCAGGGGCTTCACGGTATTAAAGTGTATGGATACGGCTATTTAGAGCGTCAAAGTATCACCATGACTAGCATGAGTGGGGTCTGTTTAACGGGGCCTTTCCGTATTCGGCAACCAAGCAATGACCTCATCGCGATATGAGAAGAGCAGAAAAATCTTGAAGGATATAGATCCTCGGCATCAATTTGCAGAAACGTCTTGACATCAGCATCGACTCCTAAACGAGTGCATACTTCCGCTAAAACCTCCTTGCTCTCCAAGCCCCCAACCAACGATGCCTACAGAACTGGAAGAGGTTAGTTCAAATCTACGTACACGACATATACCAGGATGTTAACCAGTGCTCGATGATCAATGTAGTTGGTGGAATTTTTACACCATGGGAATTCTCAGATCAGACAAATAGGTCAGTAGTCGATGAATCTTGTCTCTACATGGACACCTTTTGCTAAATTGCGTCCAAAAGCTTGCGAGAATGTTGTACCATTTTCCGTGACGCAACCATCGCTGTTTATGAGACACCAGCTGCTTCCTGTCCGCGATCTTAAGCTTCTTGTCCGAGATTACGAAGTATGCGTCTGCCCTGGCTTTGAAGCTCCGACATATTGTGTCATACGCTAATATGATATTCATAGCAAATCTCGAAAAATGCACTGCTGTGTTTGATCAATCTTTCCAGTGAGAAAGAAGTTCTGAAGGAACTCGCTGAGGATGATGCTTTCCTAGAGACGATATTAGGGAAACTCACGGTGGGTTCAAAATTCCTTTGCCGCTATCAAGATTAACAGCTCATGTATCCGTGATTAGAATCCCAAAGAACCTCATGTGAATGAGCTTTCAATGCTCCTCGCAAATCTAGCCAAGTCGGACAGCATAAAACGCATTATAACGTTGAAAAGAGCCGTCCCAAAGGATGTCTCAACCTCGGAAAATGCTCTCGATCAGTTGATGGATTGCTTTATCAAGGGACAGGATGGTGGGTTAAGCAAAACCAAGGCCGCAAACCGAAACTACGACTATCTTTCGTATTTCTTTGCGGATATTTCCAAATTTGACGATGGCCGAAAATACTTCACCACCAAGCAGGACTATGACTCGGTAATTCCAGTCACGAAACTTACAGTCTTTACTGAAGACCCTTCACATATCAGACGCAAAGGTGTTGCGTCCACGCTCAAGAACATCGCATTTGAGGTCGATGAACACCCCAACCTTCTCTCCGAGTCAGGCGTCAATGTCCTGCCATATATCCTTCTCCCCTTAGCCGGGCCCGAGGAGTTTACTGATGAAGAAAGCTCTGCTATGCTTCCGGATCTGCAGCTTCTACCCCCAGATAAAGCTCGGGACAGCGACCCCGAAATTCTAGTGACGCATCTGGAAACCCTCCTTTTGTTGACAACAACAAGGGAGGGAAGAGATCACATGCGTGAAATAAAGGTCTATCCATTGATTAGGGAATGCCACCTTCACGTGGAAGATGATAATGTGAGGGAGGTTTGCGATCGACTGGTTCAAATCCTCATGAGAGACGAGGAAGGTGAGGGGGACAAAACCGCTGCAGAGCTTGAGGCGGCCAAGGCCAAGGCTATCGAGGATGCCTCCATCTCTCAAGCTGCAGAAGACGAGGAAATAGTCGATATTTGTTAAAAAAGCGCGATTTAGACTGAATTTGAAGCATACACAACACGAAACTTTCCATATATCTGCAATCTCACGCTCATTACCTTCCTTCTAAATGCTCGTTGGACTGCAAGATCGGTATCCAGCCAATCTACTGCACATCTACTGCCGTACATATCTTGCGACGACGGCGTACTCTGTAACTACATACAACAAGCATGCAGCTCGAGGCCGTCAGACTCAATCGGCCGGACCGCTGTGCTGCTTCGGTACGTGCCGAGCGTAGATGTATTTAGTAACACACTTCCACGCAGGTACTGCATTTCGTCTTCCGTCTCCTTGATGGTAATTATATTCCGCCCAAATCACCGACTTGAAAGGATCACTTTTCAAGTATCCCTTTTGGCTATTACAATTCGAGTTTTTAACGACCCCCCAAGCCAAAATTCCAATAGCATGGTGAGATTCTCACGCACGTTCTTTCGCAGATGTAGCTAACAGCCTTTCTATCAGTCGTCCGAAATCAAAACGGAGCAGAGAGCAAAGCTATGCCCGGCTATAGAAGAGATAGTCAGGACGGAGGCTTGCCCGTCAGTCGATTTGGCTGTATTGTCTGTCGAGGAGCAGATTGGGCTCTCTCAAAGTGAACTCGGGGCTACGTTCCAGCTATGGCTCACTGATGGAGTGCTGAAAATCCGTGCCATGATACATGAAGCACACACAAAACCCCCCCAGAAGGACACGGTCATATGCCTCCAAGACTACCAGCTACAGCGTTCAGGACAGATTGTCTTTCTTGCAGTGAAAAGATTCGAGCATATGGGCCAGATTGAGACAAGGAAACGGAAGGTTGATGATGCAGAGGCGACTCCTCCACGGCCGCAATTGTCAGGTCAGGTTCAGCAAAACATTGCTCCTATCGCCCGTGCTACTACAGGACTGCCGCCGACACCCCTGAACCTCTGGACGCTCCGGGATCTGGTCACACAGAAGAGCGGAACTTATGATTTTGTATGTGATGTGCTTGCCATCGTCGTTTGGTTATCACCAGTGAAAGCTACCCGATTGGGCACGAAGCGCGATATGCTCCTAGTCGATCACACATGGCCCAAGAGCCCTTCTGAGAAGGCTGTGTTGTTGAGCACATTTGTAGCCCCTCAAAGCTTCAATCCACCCGTTGGCACTATAGGGCTCTTTCGCGGGCTGAAGACACACAAGTATCAGGGCCTAAGCCTGAACTCATACAAGGAAGATAATGAAGGCAAAGAATGGTTTATCACAGACGAGGAGAAGCTGAGAAGTTTTGGTCCCGCGATTGACGTTGACCGGCTACGACAAGTCTGGCAGGAAAGATGCAAACGAGGACGGTGAAGATGACGCATGCTGTTTGAATGGCATGAAAGGCCTTGAGACGATGGAGGCAGTTCTTTGATCTGTCCTGAATGTCTGAATGTATTACATACATATGTAAAGCTACCTACGGAGCACAAACTACGCGCAACGGCTGCGGCTGCTGGATGGATTATTGATCATCCGCGCATCGCGAGGTTTACCATTTCCCTGCAGCTCTTAACATGACGTCTGAATACTTTTTGTTTTTGGTTTGACAATTTTCAAGAAGAGTTAGCCGACAACATTAGTACTTCTGTGAGAGCAGCATTAGCCCCAGCGTCTCATATTTGGCTCTGGCATCTGCAAATTAAACAGCCAATTCTCTCTCGATCGCCAGCGAAGTAAGATGTCGAATCAGCCCGGCAGCAATCCGCCAACGTCAGGAATCCCACCGACACAGCAGCGCCCTCCTCCTCCGTTGGTCAGAGTTCGCAGGCAAAAGGCAGACCCTCTCGTGCGTCCTAAGAAGCGACTGCCACCTAGACCACCTCAGGATCCTGCTATTGCTGGCCTCAACAGTCATCCGGCAGCACCTGCTCCGGCACCTGCTCCGCAACCCCCCGCGCCAGCAGCCAGCGTACCCCCCAGGACTGTCGTCCCACCGCTTCCTGAGACAGCCGTCAACGGGTTTACTGGACCACCTTTGTCTGATGTGGTGACTGACTATCCGGTTGTGACAACCAAGCGTGCTCTTTTGGAAGGCTTGAGGCACCACGTCGCTCGGTTCACCTCGAAGAAGAACATTGACCCGCGCGATGAGTCGCAGTTCGTACGGCCCGTCCGTCTCCAGAGACGCGATCCCAGGGCCACTCAAGAAGAGATTGTGCCAGAAAAACCAAAGCCGGTGAAAGGCCAGCTTGCTAACTTGACCGAAGCCGAGCGCGAGGAGCTGGAGGCAAGAAAACTTGCAAAGGAAAAAGAGCGGGAAGAGAGTTTGGCTCAGATTGCACCCTCTGTTGCGTCTACTCAAAAGCGCGCGAACCCTCCGAAACAGCGCACTCAGCAGGTTTTCAAAGCAGAGATGACTCCTCAGGAAATTGCTCGTGCCCGTGTCAAGTACGAGGAAGCGTTGCCCTGGCACCTCGAAGATTTTGAAAACAAATCTACTTGGGTTGGCAATTATGAAGCTGCCATGTCAGAAACTTATGTCATGTTCGTTCCACGCCGTGACCGCAAGATGTCTATGATACCTCTTGACAAGTGGTACAAATTTACCGCAAAGAAGAACTTCAAACACATGTCTCTTGAAGAGGCAGAGAAACAGATGGCGAAGACGACCAAAGAACCCGTATGGCTTTCACAGAAAATTGAAAAGGACTCCGAGCCAAAAGAGAAGCGAGGCGGGCTGTATACCGGAAAACATGATGTAGGCGGCAATGTCTTTGAAGCCGATGAATTGGACTTCGAAGAGGATCGTTTCGCAGACGACGAAGAACGCCCGGACCTGTTCGAAGAAGAAGACGAAGATACCAAGATCGCGGAGGAGCGAATCAAGAAGGACCAATTGAAAGCAAACATCTTTAACCTAAAGACCGAAGAGGTCTACGATGAAGAAGAGATGAAAGAGAAGCTTGAAAAGGAAGCTTTCAGGCATTACGGCAAACAGGTACAAAAAGCCT
Source organism: Ascosphaera pollenicola (assembly GCA_024244615.1). NCBI lineage: Eukaryota > Fungi > Ascomycota > Eurotiomycetes > Onygenales > Ascosphaeraceae > Ascosphaera > Ascosphaera pollenicola. The sequence continues at coordinate 4,770 of JAGYIB010000353.1, read as the reverse complement.
TGCAGCGACGAGAGAAGAACTATGATTATAGCAGTGGTTCTGAGGAGAACCCCTATGAAGAGGTAAGCACTAACCTGAACCTCGTAAAGTATACTGTTTGTCCCCGAGACACAAGACTAACCGTCTTTGCAGAGCTCATCCTCGGAATCAGGAGATGAGCAAGAAGATCTTCTCAAACCTGATGAACAACAGCGACAGGACACAGAGGCTGAGGGAGCAGTGGGAGCTACGGCTAAAGATACGTCTCGTCAGAAGACTTCTGGACAGAAGAAAGAAGCCGGATCTAGCGCAAGTGCGAGAAAACGCCTTGGTTCTCCCGGGCTATCTGACGCCAGCGGAACAGATACATCTCGGAAGAACAAGAAAAAGAACGCCAACGCTGCACAAACCTCAGCTCGTCCCATGTCACCAAGCACGCAAGCTTCTGGAACAGTGTCGAAGAAACGTGCTCGCAGTGGTCTAGGATCTCCATCAGGTAGTGATGTCGAGAGAGGCGCCACCCCTGGAGGCGATGTGAGCGATATGGGATCGAAGAAATTGAAGTTCAGCCCTCCTGGGCAGCGCTCACCAATCAGTGGCACTCCTTTACCATCGAGGGCGGCAAGTCCTGCTCCCCCGGTCTCAAGAACCGGCTCCGTTGGCGCTCAGGGGGCACCCTCTGCGCCTGCATCCCCTCTGCTTCCTTTCCCGACGCCCGCAGAGGTTCATGCCGCTATTCCGGCCTCTGGTATATCGAGTGCTGAATTGCTGCGCGTTTTTCGCTCTCGTCTTGGCGATTCGAAGCAGAACCAAGCAAGGTTCATCACCGTTGTTAAAGGGGTTTCAGTCTACGGCAAGGACAAGCTTCTACGACCAAATGCGGTCAAGCCACAATAGAGCCTAGGTGGTCGAGCAACCATTGTCCAGCTGCTGCTTAATGTATGCAATCATATGATGAGCAATTTTGATAAGCAATTTTGAAGGAGAATCGAGACTAGCATTCGGCTACGTTATGGATTATGTAATGCCTTGGCTGTACCGGCATCCTTTACGTAGTACTGGCTTCGCGAATCAACTCCGTCATGAATCCAAGATTCGATCCGAGTTAAGGCAGAGGGATGCCGTAGCTCTGCCAGTTCTTCCAGATCGTCCGGCTCCTCCAGCTGTGCCTGACAGGTAAGACAGACATACATATATATATCCACATCTGGACTCTGCGCACGGGCTTTTTTTCTTTGCAATTCTGAGACGAAACAGGGATTTGATATATCTGGAATTGAGTGTCTGGAATATTTTTGGGTGTTTCTTCGTTCACTAATAGAGGGAGATCGTCGGTAGTAGTACAGAGTATTGCAGAGGTGAGTGATGATTCATTCGTGCATCATTTGTCTATATCAACTTGACCATCTCTCCTTTTTCTTCTTCTTCTTCCTCTTCTTCTTCCTCTTCTTCTTTTCATCTTTCTCTCTCTCGCCATACCTCTGTACTGTGCACATCTAACAAATCTCACTCCACCCGGTAGGCTGCCTTCAACCATGATGTCCACTGACATTGACACCCCTAACACATCGCTCCCTGCAACGGGCGGCCCAACATCGACAACAACATCTTCTTCTCTCACAGCAGGACTCGGATCTAATCTGCCAATCTCATCCATAGACCCCGAAACAATGAGCCGGCCCGCATCCGACGACCTTGCGCATGCGCCAGAGCAGCAGCAGCAGCAGCCCCAGCAGGAGGAGGTGCAACAGCAGCAGCAGCAGCACCAAGACCCCGCTCCAGCTGACCTGCAACAGCAGCAAACAGGCGCAACAAACGCAACAAACGCAACCGGCGCAACCGGCGCAACGTCCACCTCCAACAACGACGACGCCCGCCCAGACTACATCAAATCCAATCCTTCCCTCCAGCAATTCTTCGAATCTCTCCCCTCCATTCTCACGCAGGCCGACCACCATGAGATGTGGGGCGTCGAGCTTACGACCTGGGATGACTACCCCACCGTCAATGTCCTAATTAAGTTCCTGCGCGCGAACGACGGCAATGTGAAGCTCGCACAGGAGCAGCTCGGCAAAGCGCTGGCATGGCGGAAGAAGATGAACCCCCAGGCGCTGGTGGACGGGGTGCATTCGAGCAAGTTTGCTGGCTTGGGGTATTTGACAAAGTACTCGAGTAAGAGTTCGGGCAAGGAGGAGATCTTCACGTGGAATGTCTATGGAAGTGCGGCGAAGAATGTTAAGGAGACTTTTGGTAATGTTGATGAGTATGCTGCTCTCCCCCCTCCTCAATTGACTGATCAATGCTAATGCGGGAGCTCTACAGATTCATCAAATGGCGCGTCGCCCTCATGGAGAGGGCAGTCGCCGAACTCAAGCTCAACACCGCGACAACCATCATCCCCATGACCGGGGAGGACCCATACCAAATGATCCAAGTCCACGACTACCTCAACGTCTCCTTCCTGCGCATGGACCCCACAATCAAATCCGCCACAAAATCAATCATCGAAGTCTTCAGCACCGCCTATCCGGAACTCCTTCGCGAGAAATACTTCGTCAACGTCCCCATCGTCATGTCATGGGTCTTCTCCGCCCTCAAGGTCTTCCTCGCTAAGAATACCGTCCGCAAGTTCCATCCCATCACCAACGGCGCTAATCTCGCACGCGAGTTTGATTTCCGCGATGACCTACCGAAAGAATACGGCGGTAAAGCGCCCAGCTTGAAGGAGGCTGCTGATGGGCCCCAGTTGGAAGGCCAGCCTGCTAGAGAGAGCAAGACGAATTTGGCTCCTACTTCAACTACTACTTCTGCTCCTGCTCCTCAGCCGGAACCTACACCAGAGGCCGATGCTGCTGGCGCGGCTGTCCCTGCTTCGACCAGCGAGACACGCATTGAGGCGCAGGAAGCAGGGCAAAAGCAGGCACAAGCGGAGTCATCTGCTGCTGGTGCTGCACCCGCCGAGCCTACTGCGGAGGAAGAGATTGCGCAGTCGAAGGCTGATGATGCAGAGGATGCGAAGGAGGAGACGGAGGAGGAGAAGGCTGCTGCGAAGGCTGCTGATATCAGGGGTTAAGCCTGATTCATTGACGCCGGTCCATCTAATTTGGTTTGACTTTACGCATCGTCTGCATTAGTCTTTGCTGTGTTATTCTTCCGAGACCATCTCCTTTCTTCGACGGTTATCACCACTATATCCCCCAACGCCATCTGTTGTGTTTTTTTCGGGCTATTGTTTACGTTCTTAGCGGCCTGTACCTCTCTTTTACTTTCTTCTCCTTGATCGGCGTATCATACTGATACCACTATGCTTCCTCTAATGCTTTGATTTGTTGCCATCTCGCTTGTTGTCTTTTTCGATTTGATTACCCCTGAAACGCGGTTTCCGGCCTTAATAACTCTGATTAATTTTCGTTCTATCTTCGACTGATAACCCTCCTGAGCAATCAAGCAGAGAATAGAAGATAGGATTTCCTAATAGTTGACTTGGACGCAAATTGCAATTTTCTTTCTTGCCTGCCTCAGGTTTCCAGCGTTAAGGAGTATCTGCGATAGTCTGAATATAGTAGTCGCCTAAATATAGATAAGGCAATTGACGATGCGGGGACTAACCGCAAACGGTTAGAGGAAAGAGGTCTCAATTGAGGAAGAAGATCTTATCTTATCCGATCAAGCGCAATCTTATCTTATCTGGTCTTCATCTTCCCATCTCTGACCTCACCTCAGCTGTCGCAAACAATTTGGGGCGAAAAGCGACCATTTCATCACCCAAGATCTGCGCTTACAACAGACATCGACACTATCTGGAGCTGGCAACCATTGCGCGACATCCAAGTCATCCTCGAAACAGCTCAACACCTCTCTTCTGGCAGTGGGTGGTGACATCTACGCTTCACATCCTAGCACCGCAACAGCCACATACACATCCCCCCAAACCTTTGCTGCTTTCCTCCCAGCATGTCAGTCTGGAGCCCAGACAACATCAAAGATGTCGCCGAAGCCGTCGGCATAACAAGCCTGTCCGACGACGTGACCGAGAACCTCGCGCGGGACGTGGAGTACCGGATCTCGCAAGTGCTTGAAGAAGCGCTGAAGTTCATGCGGCACGCGAAGCGGTCAGTGATGACGACGCAGGATATATCGAATGCGCTGCGGGCGCTGGATGTCGAGCCGCTGTACGGGTATGAGACGACGCGGCCGTTGAAGTTCGGCGAGGCGACGCTGGGGCCGGGCCAGCCGTTGTTCTATGTGGAGGACGATGAGGTTGATTTTGAGAGGTTGATTAATGCGTCGTTGCCGAAGATACCAAGGGAGATTTCATTTACTGGTGTGCCGTGCCCGTGTTGAATGAAGGGATATATGAACGAATGAATGGCTCTACTGACAGTTGGTTCTAGCACACTGGCTCGCAATTGAGGGCGTACAACCCAGCGTCCCACAGAACCCATCAACGAGCGACTCGCGCGTCTCCGAGCTCCTTCCCAAGGGCCCCAACGCTAATGCCAACCTGGCCGCCATGAGCGGGCGCGACAACGTAAACGTGAAGCCGCTCGTCAAGCACATCCTCTCCAAAGAACTGCAGCTCTACTTCGAGAAAGTCTGCGCGGCGATCCTCGACGAGACGAACGATGACTTCAGGTTATCCGCGCTATCGAGTCTGCGGGAGGACCCCGGGCTGCATCAGCTAGTGCCGTACTTCGTGCAGTTCATTTCGGAGAAGGTCACGCATGGCTTGAAGGATCTCTTCATTCTGACGCAGGCGATGTACATGACGGAATCTTTGATCGAGAATAG
>JAGYIB010000352.1:0-10630 GCA_024244615.1 Ascosphaera pollenicola | reverse complement strand
CGCTTGGCTGTTGCTGGTGAAGGTGACATGCCGTTGGGCGCAAGCGAGTCCAAGAAGCGGCCCGGCGATCTCTACGTCTTCATTCGTGTCTCCCCAGATCCAAGATTCAGCCGATCTGGCTCGGACGTCCTACACACGGCAACCATACCTCTGACGACTGCTCTTTTGGGAGGAGAGGTCAGAGTCCCGACGCTCAATGGAGACGTCAAAGTACGTGTCGCGACTGGCACCGGAACCGGCGATAAGATCACACTACCAGGATTGGGTATGCGCCAGCTCGGTGGCCGCCGCGAAAACGGCGATATGCGCGTGGAGTTCAAGGTTGCCATGCCCAAATACTTGAGTCCAAACGAGCGTACCATTCTCGAAGTCCTTGCCGACGAGATGGGTGATACAACGGCGAAGAGGGAGATGAACATAAAGGAGAAGTAGGTGTCAACCCAGTCCTGACATGATCATCGATCGAGTCGTCCTTTTGTTAAGTAACTAATCGTTTGCTACTTCAGATTGGGGGCCGATATGCCAAAGGACGCTACTGAATCTCACCAGAAGGAGAGCTTCCTGAAGTCTGCATGGCAGAAGTTGATGGGCACCTATGACGGCAAGGAAGACTCCTCGAAGGAAGACTCCTCGAAGGATAAGAACGACAGCTCGAAGTCCAACTAATGATGCATGATCTGTGTCTGTTTCTGTTTCTGTATCATCTCCTGTACTTTGTATATACCTGTACTCTAGATATCAAACATGATCTCCCCGCTACTGTAAATACCAGAAACGATTCCTTGTCATCTCGTTGCAAGCCTGTTAAATCCCACTTCAATGTATGGGCTTACACACATCAGTCCCGACGGCATACATATAGTGCCGATGCTTAAGTTCCAGCTTAACCGGCTCCAACCAAAATTGTTGTCGCAACAAATATTTCAGCTACAAATTACACTCATCATTGCTCCCGCCAGTTCGGAGTCACCACCGTCGAGAAAGTCGCAGCGCCGCTAGGGAGCAATCCCAGACAGAGCCTCAACACCATGGTGATTTTCCAGAGACTGGATTTCATCCCTCACCTCAATCTTCCACCTCTGGTATCAGTTGTTGTCGGCTTTGTCGTCAGCTTCATACCGCTTATGCTGATTCTATACTATCATGAATCGAAACGAAGCGCAGAGGCCCTTAATCCAAGAGGCTGTCGCAGGCTGGGGATGCCCACGGGATTGTCCAACCTCAGTGATCAGTACAGCTACGGCACGGAAGGAGTGCGCATGGGAGAAACGCCGCCTGCGAGTAAAATCCGCATCAAGGCACTCATGACTTATCCTATCAAGAGCTGCAGAGGCGTCGAGCTCCCCACGGCAAAGGTTGAATCAACGGGCATCCTGTACGACCGGACGTTTTGCTTTGCGGAATACGCCGAGGAATCAGAAGGACGAAACGGGGAGAAGGAACCAGCTCACTGGGCAGCTAGAACCATGCGCGATGCCAAATTCAGGAGGATGACGTTGATCATACCAGAGATATGGCTCCCAGATCCATCGTCTCCCTCATATTCAACTCGCTCGCCCAATGTTCTTTCCCAGGGAGTGCTAGTGGTCAGGTTTCCTCGGGAGATTGCCCCTGGATCGGGCATCAAGGGCCATCTGCTATCAATTGCAATGAAATTGGGACTTGCACCTAGCGAAGAAAGGTTCCAGGTACCCCTCAACCCACCGCCTGGACACGATTATCCATCTCACAAACTGAAAGTATGGAGTGACTACCCGCTGGCTTTCGACTACGGCAAGCATGTCCCTCAATCCCTAGCACGCTTTTTGGGAGCCACCAAGTCGCTCTCGTTGCTTCGCATTGATCCTGAACATTTCCGAAAAATGGGGCGCTGCGCACCCTCCAAAGATGAGCTAGGCTTTGCTGCGGAGACTGCACTCGCAGACGTGTATCCCCTGGATCTTCAGAACATATCCAGCGTGCGTGAGGTTGGGAAGCGTGTTCAGAATGCCATCCCCAAGCTATCGGTGATTAGATACAGGCCGAACATCGTGATTGAGGGTGTCCCGGCATACAATGAGGACGACTGGAAGAAAATCAAGGTGATACCGCGCAAACTCAGGATCAATCGCCATCACACCTCGCCTGAGCCAGAGAAGCCTGCAAAAACAGCGGATACCGACGCGGAGGATGAAGCAACTTTGATTCATGTCGTTTCTAGGACTCCGCGATGTCGGCTGCCGAATGTCGACCCGGACACTGGGATGAGACACCCAGTAGAGCCCGACAAAACCATGAGGAGTTTTCGCCGCATTGATGCAGGCTTCTCTGCGAAAGCATGTTTGGGAATGCAGCTTGTCCCTGCAGTCAAAGGTGATTTTCATCCCTACGAACGTCCATAACTCTGCTAACCCGTCAATCAGATTTTGAGCTTCATATCGGCGATGAGATCCGCGTCCTTGAAAGGGGAGAGCATTTCTATCTTTGAGAGCAACGGAGACGAGCTTTGCTTTTCTCCTACAATACGCGCAGTCCGCTAATGTTTCCTCCTCCCTCGTCATGAACATATACCAGATGTTGCGCCCTTACATGTATAAACATAGACCATGAGAATCGAACATTTATTGACCCCAATCGGACAAACATCTTAACATCATCATCATGTCAGATCCAATCCGCGTTGCAGGCGGTGGGCCTCATGTACACCATACAATGTACAGCGTATTCCCAACGGGATTTCTTATCGCTCGCCATAGGAAGAACTTCCCCATAACTGAACGCATCCGCTTCCCCACACACAGCGGGATCCTCCGACCATCCTATCGGTGGACGTGTCTGGCACGACGAGCGCCGTTTGTTCGCGGAAGCCTTCAGGCTGCGCCAATGCTCTGGACGGCCATTTTCACATGCTGATACCGCTGCGCAATGTAGTACACCTGGTGGACTGGCCCGTGGGTCGGGGGAAGGGAGGGACCCCCTCCATTGCACGATAAGGGCTCAACGAATTCTTTTCTTTCCTGGCGCATTTCTCTTCTTCTGCGCTGTGGAATTGCGAGTATCCTTCTTCGTGGCTGGCGTCCTATTCTTTCGAGGGTTTTCTCACAGCGCGCGATTATCCATGAAGCAAGGCCAGTACGGAGACCGTTGAACATTATGACCATCATCGACACGACGAAGGACATCTCTGCTCTTTTCAAGCAGCAGGTCAAGGCCGTGCCTGACTCTCTTGCACTTGAGGACGACCAGTTCAAATATACCTATGCCGAACTTGATCGCGAAGTCGAGTCGCTCGCTCGACGCCTACGTCGCCATGGCGTCTCTCGCGACGTCCTCGTCGGCGTTTTGCTGCCCCGCAGCGCCTACTATGTGATCGCCTGTCTGGCTGCATTGCGCGCTGGCGGTGCTTTTCTTGTTCTGGAGCTCGCCTACCCGCCAGACCTCCTAGCCGACGTCCTGGCCGACGCTAAGCCTGCCGTCGTCGTTACTCTGAAGAGTGAATCCGCGAAAGCCCAATCCAGCAATGTGCCCCAGATTCTCCTTGACGAACCGTCGACGGAACCAGAGGACACAGCAGGGGAAGCTGTGTCATCGGTGTCAGAGGACGATTTAGAGAAGCTCTGCTTCGTCTCTTACTCTTCTGGCACCACCGGCAAGCCCAAGGGTATTGCCAATTGCCACCGGGCACCCGTTCTGTCTTACAACATACGCTTTGGTCTTCAGGATGTTCGGCCAGGAGCTCGTGTCGCCTGCAACGTCTTCTTCATTTGGGAGATATTGCGTCCGCTCCTACGTGGTGCCACTGTTGTTGCCGTTCCTGATGATACTAGTTACGATCCCGCAGCTCTTGTCGATCTAATAGAAAGCAAGAACATTACAGAAACGCTTATGACCCCTACTCTTCTCGCAACCGTTCTATCACGGCATCACGATGTCGGTGAGAGACTTCCTAATCTCCGCACTCTTTGGTTGAATGGAGAGGTCGTTACTAGCGACCTCGCCCGTCGCGCCATGCGTCTACTCCCTAAGACCCGCCTCCTCAATTGCTACAGCGCTTCCGAAACTCATGAAATCGCCTGTGGTGACATCCGAGAAATGCTGCAACCCGATGACGCTTATTGCCCAGTTGGCCCTTCATTCGTTCCTGAATACACATATATCCTCAACGAGCAAGGCGAAAAGGTCGAAGATGGCATTAGTGGGGAGCTGTTCGTGGGTGGGCCTCTTCTAGCACGAGGATATCTCAATCTACCAGAACAGACGGCCAAAGCGTTTGTGCCAAATCCGTTCGTCGCCGAAGCCGGTCAAAAGATGTATAGAACGGGAGATACTGCTCGTCGCCTTCCTTCCGGTGTTCTTGAGATCACGGGCCGTGTTGGTGAAATGATCAAATTGCGCGGTTATTCTGTCGTGCCTGGTAAAGTTGAGAATGCCATCATGAAGCACTTGGCCGTGAGCCATTGTGCCGTTATCGCACATGGCGACGGTTTGGACAGGCAACTTGTTGCGTATATCGTTCGTGACATGGATGCATCAAACGACGACCGGCCTGTCGTTGATGTCAATACATCAGGATATAGTCCGGCGGCACGACGCGCCCTTGCCCCATACCTCGCTCACTACATGATACCAGCTCTATGGGTTGAGCTAGATTTCCTGCCGACACATGGTGTGTCTGGCAAAGTCGATCTTAAGAATCTCCCTCCCCCACGACCCAGGAGTCCTATAGAGTCCGAGGAGAAGGACCCCATCAGCCTTTCGGATATTGCCGGTGTGTGGGCTACTACGCTGAAGACAGCAAAGTCAGTTCTGAAGCCCGAGGACAATTTCTTCGACCTTGGAGGGCATTCTCTGTTGCTTGCAGAATTGGCATCGCGATTGTTGAATCAATTCCAATTCCGTGTCCCCATAGCCCGATTGGCAGACAACCCAACTTTGGCTGGCCATTTGAAGACTGTTCGCGAAATCAGGGATGGCCATGTTGCGGAAGTTCAGGCCGATCTGCCTGCTGTCCTCCGTGCTGATGCCCAACTTGAAGAGTCTGTCGTGCCTGCGCAGGGAACCAAGTATAGGTCGATCAAAGAGGCAAAGACGGTTCTGTTGACTGGTGTTACTGGTTTCCTTGGTCCGTTCCTGTTGAATGAGATTCTGGATACAACAGATGCACATGTCATATGTCTAGTTCGCTTCAACGAGCCTGAGGATGATGACCAGCCTGGCGGTGTTGCTCGTATCCGTCGAAACCTCTTGGACATGGGGATCTGGCGCGACTCTATCATGGAACGCATTGAGATTCTTCCTGGCAACCTTTCCAGACCAAAGTTTGGACTCACATCATCGGCATTTGACGAGCTTGCTCAGCGCATTGATGTCATTGTCCACGCCGCTGCCACCGTGAATTTGGTGTACTCTTATGCTGCACTTCAGAAGCCTAATGTGGGTGGTACGAGGGAGATTCTTCATCTTGCCTGCAAAGCTGGTGCAACCGTGCAATATGTTTCAACGAACGGTGTCCTTCCGCCTGCGCCTGGGCCAAAGGGTTGGGATGAGAATGTCTGTCTACCAATTGACGACGTCCCGACCAAATTGGCCGACGGGTATGGCCAGACGAAGTGGGTAGCTGAGCAGCTTGTACTGGAAGCAGCGCGGCGTGGTCTTCCTGTCATGATCCATAGGGCCGGAACGATTAGCGGCCACAGTGTCAATGGTGCAGCTAACGCGTGGGACTTGTTGTCTGCCCTCATAGTTGAGTCAATCAAACTCAATCGTGCTCCTAATGTTGATAATTGGAGAGCGGAAATGACTCCCGTTGACTATGTCAGTTGTGCTATCATCCACCTTGCTAGCAAGAAGGACAAGCCAGAGCAGACCATTTTCCATCTGGGTGATTCAAACCCTGTCCAGATGCGTTCGGTGTTTGCCGATCTAAAGAAGCTTGGTTATTCAACAGAGCCGCTTGGATGGAACGAGTGGGTTGCTCTATGGACGGAAAAGCGCGGTTCTGTAAAAGGTGGCGACGGTGCATTTACAGTTGACATTCTGCGAAGCGGCATGCCAACGGTCGATTTCCTCCGTGGAATCGTTGTTTTAGACGACGCAGCAACCAGGAAACACCTAAAGGATGTGCCTCGGCCGAGTGTGAATGCTCACTTGCTGGAAACATATACTCGTCATTGGTTTGCCAGAGGTTGGCTCGCCAAGGCACCTCTACGTCAGGCCCCACCCCCGTCTAAGGGCGTCCTCAGCGGTCGTGTCGCTGTCGTCACTGGTGCTTCATCGGGTATCGGCGCTGCGGTGGCCACGCTGCTGGCAAGGGAAGGATGCCATGTTGCCATTGCTGCGCGCCGAGAGGCATCGTTGGAGGCTGTGAAGAGCGGATTCAATGCACCGGAGGGGACGAAGGTTCTGATCAAGTCCACCGATGTCACCAAGAAGGACCAAGTTGATGCTCTTTTCAAGGCTGCTGCTGAAGAACTTGGACCGATTGATATCCTTGTGTCATGTGCCGGTGTGATGTACTACACTCTAATGGCGAACACCAAGATTGATGAGTGGGAGCAGACAGTCGATGTGAACTGCAAGGGTCTCCTGAATTGTCTGTCGGCCAGTGTTCCCGACATGCTCTCGCGCCACAAGGGCCATGTCGTCGCCATCTCTTCTGACGCTGGACGAAAGGTCTTCCCAGGACTCGGTGTCTATTCGGCAAGTAAGTTCTTCGTTGAAGCTACGCTTCAAGCTCTCCGTCTCGAAACCGCAGGTGCTGGTCTTCGAGTTACAGCCGTCCAGCCCGGCAACACGCAGACTGACCTCTTGACCATGTCTACGGATCAAGAGGCTGTGGAGAAGTACGGTGGTCCATCGGAATCGCAGATCTTGAATCCGATGGACGTGGCGCGGTCCATTGTCTACGCCCTCCAGCAGCCGGAGCATGTCGCCATGAATGAGATTCTGATTGAGCCTAGAGATGAGCCGATTTAAAGAGCTCTCATGGCCTGTTTCTCTTGCGTAGCAATTCCCGCTATTCTCATCTTCATTGTACATACTATACGTTCACTTCTTCGTTCCGATGATCATCCTCGGTTCCATGTAACTTACTCCATTGTATGCGTGCATTCCCCCTCTTCCCCGCCGGGATACAGTGGACTATAATCATGATTCACGAATGTAGCATTTTAGGGCACGGCAGCTCTTGTTTCCATCCTGGATTTCACATGTCCCGCATGATTGCGACTTTGCTGAACGCCTCCTTCAGGGGTTGCTGCGGTTGCTGCGGATGAAAAACGCCATCGGTAAGCTGTATGATGGAACCTCAGAGATTTCGTCAACCTCGCTACGAAAATACAGCGGAGCCACAACAAGCATTGGAACGAGCGAAGCGGTCTGGGGAAAAACGGTTTTTTTGACATGGCATTGCATAAAGTTTGGAGCCAGTTTTTGACAAGTGTATCTGTAGAATCGGGAGATGTTCTTGCGCAGACAGCACGCTGCGTGCTGGCACAGCGCAATCAGCGTCTTCCACCACGATATTTCGTGGTATGCCTGAAGAGAAGAAGGGTTGAATTGGCTGATGTGGAGCCTCATAAGCTTCAACAAAGCTTCAGGCATGTTGAGCACGGCTGCCGTTTAGGGTGTGCAACAGAAATAGATAACAGGGGCGGGAGGGAAGCAAGGGGAAGAACGATACGTACATAATCTCGTCCTCCTCAGGCTTCCGCCCCGAAGCTCCGCCCATCAGCGGGACTGATTAGACTCGGCCAAAAGGGGGGTTGCGGGGTGCGGGGACTACCGTAAAGAGAGCATGACTGAACGTCTCCTTTGTTGGCTCGTCCGAACAAGAAGGAAAATAAAAAAATTTTCCTCCCGTTCCTCTCCTCGTAATCATCTCGTTTTTTTCTCCACCATCTAGTTGAGCCGGCACTCTGGGAAGTAGAGTGAGAGTGAGGTATTGGGGATGAGGGTTCCAGCTGTGTGTAAATACATACATCCTGTGTTTTGATGGGAAAGGCGCCGTGGCTTCGGTTGAAAAAAAGAGAACGGGCCTTGCTAGCATTATCAAACGGGGTTCCCTCGACACGGCCCACTTCCAGCGGAGATATCGAGGATTCCATCGTATGATAATCGGTCTGTGCTCTGCTCTGCTTTAGCCATGTAATGGTGCGCTTATGTCTATCGCAGTCGGTGAGGAGACAAGAGAGATAACAGAAGAGGATTCAACATCTGAAGCGTGTACGCGTTGAAGTATACTTCCTGCAGAGCCGGCATGGATCGAGGACCTCGACGGCCGCGATAGTGAGGAAGATCGTCACTGAAGTGAAGGAATGGCAGATTTGATCTTCCCGCCCCCATCACGGTGATAGGCGTTCCCGACTCTCCCCAACTACTCTTTGCACGGAGACAGTGGCTTGTATCAAAGTTGCAGCTGCAGTCCCGGTTACGGAGTATTTCGCGATCAAATCAACAGGCGAACTGTGCATGTGCAACTGCAACTTCCGGTGATCCGTCGAGATATTCTCGAACGAGTCGGGCCTCTGTGCCTTGCATAGTTTGCCATCCCTGCATCGAGCTCGTAGGGAGACGTCATAGCCTAACCTTAATTCTTGGTCTGTTTCTCTCCCACGATTGAGGGGAAAGCTGTCAAACTCAGAGATACAGCGCACCATAGGGCGTTGGGGGTTCACCTGGAGAAAGAGGAGATCCGAAAAAAATGCGTGTTTGATGCTGAGCTGTCAAGTCATGTGAATCAGCGGGCGATCGTCGATTGGGATGCAGTCGGTAAGGCGAAATAGAAGCAGAAGCGAGCGGCAAGGTATCCGCAACAAGCTCCAGGTGATGTGGTCAAATTGACATCGACATCGACATCGACATCCGATAACGGTCGAAGGGATGTAAGTCCATTGAGAGTCAGACTCGATGGACAGATGGACAGCTTATCCGAGCAAGAAGCCCTTGCTCAGTAAGAAAAGGGGGAATGGGAGGGGGGGGGATCAGTCGGAGTTTTGTATGTACGACAGCACAGAACAGGCCTCGATGGCGGGCGCAATCAGGCCACACGACAAGACAAGAAGTCGCCAGGCCAGCAGTTCTGGAGACTTGAGACGCAGCAACGTCATAACCCGCTCGAAAAATGGAGTACTCCGTACATACTGGAGTACTGGAGTGCACGACGAACTGACTTGACTGGTGCAGTTACAGGTGCGGTTGCAGTGCGTTGACGGCAGCATCTCCGAACTCCGGGTTTGGCTTGGATTGCCCTGGATTGAGTATGTGGGGACGAGCGAGCAGGCGCTGTGCTGCTGTCTGCTGCTGTCTGGCTGCTGTCTTGACTTTGCAAAAACCATCGGCGACGACGACGGAAGAGAGCCAACCGGCCTCATTTGCCCAATCAATTGGAGCAGTTCGAGCACGGGGGGAGGGGAGAACTACGACAGACCACACTCGCAGACTGCTACATTGTAGCACCCCGTATGGGGAACCATGTAATGTGTATTATGAGGAATTCAGATCCCCCATCATACTCTTCGTGTTCGAACTCTTAGCAAGCAGACGCGGAGAAGGCCTCCTTATATTGGATGGACTAGACTCGCCGGCCATAGCTGCAGCCTGCAGTTACAGGCTACTCGTTCTCCGCCCACCACCAGCCTCATCTGCCTTGCCTGCGTGCTGGGCAGAGGCTCGGGATATACTAATGGTACAGCAACCGCGGTACGGTACAAGCCTGGCTAAGCCTGGCAAGCGCTGGCTTGGCTGAAGAATGCTGCCCGCCCGTAAACCCTGCAAACCCAAGGGACCGCAGTCGCAACCTATCGCAGAGTGTCCGGGGAGGGCTGCATTGTGATTGCTGATTGCGGGGGGGGATAAACCATCATATCAAGAATTTTACGGGATACACGTGGGCGGGTAAATGGAGCAGGCCCGAGTCGAGAGTCGTGTTTGGCGTTTGGCGTTTGGTGTTTGAGGTTGTCTAAGGCACGGCACGACGAGTGCAATTTCTAGCACAGACACCAGGGTGGTTGACTGACACTGACACTGACACTGACACCGACGCCGACACCGACGCTGAGACGACGCAGATCAGATCAGACCAGACCAGAAAGTCCCGACATTGTCCGGCAGAAGGGGAGAGCAGCTTTGATAGTATGATCTGTACAGATGCCTGCCGTGCCCTGCGCAGCACGGGGTGCAAAGCCCCGTTTGACGTCTACTCTGTAGTGTAGGGGGTTATCAACGATGCCGGGACAGCACAGCCAGCAGCGGTTCGAGGACGCCCGTGAACCACGACCAGAGATGGGCCAGTGTGGTGATCAGGGACTGACTGACTGACTGTCTGTCTGTCTGTCTGTGGTGTGAGGTTTGCAAAAGAGAAAAAAGTATGTACCAGACAGGCTTTGCATTCTCCATTTTTCAACCTTTTTCCTTTTTTCCTTTTTCCACAATTTTCATCTCCTTCTGTCTTTTTCTGTCTTCTTTTTTATTTTTTTTGCTTTTTCCCTGCATCATCCAGCAACAGCAGCAGAAGAAGCCCGAGCAGCATCTCCGTATGTACATTATCTGATCTGATCAGGGAGTGGAAGAAAGAGTGAAAAAAAAAAAGAAAAAAAAAGACAAGCGAAAAGACAGACCCGGCAAGACTCAAGACCTCCCCACAATCCATCCC
>JAGYIB010000351.1:0-10640 GCA_024244615.1 Ascosphaera pollenicola | reverse complement strand
GATCCCAGATTAAGAAGTATACAAGCAATTGCTGGCTATTATGCACGAACGCTGCGACATCAAAACACCAATCACTGCGATCAAATGCTACATGCAGGCTCCATATCTATACAATATCCCTTCAACTCAGCAGTACACGAATCTCCCCTGTAGTTCTTGGGAACAGCGCCCTCAATCCAAAATTGTGTTCCTCTTCGACCTCAGCCTCGAAGTCCACGTTGCTGATCCCACAAGCATCATCTGCGCGTACTATCGAATCTTCGATAAATTCAAAGTCCCTCACGAATAGCTCAACAGCCTCTTCAGTGACACTCTTGATGAGACTTGGCTTGCCGATATGCTTGAGGTTGTCTGTCGCATCGACCAGTGCCGAAGGGAGGAAACTGTCGAGCTGTTGGCTGACTGACACCAGGACATTAGGTTGGAAAGCTGGTAGGTTTGGTATAGTAGTCAGATCATGGTCTTCGGCATCATTAGAGAACTTCGTTAAGTCCTGCAATAACATCTGAAGTCCCGACTCCTTGAGGAAGAAGTGGCGTTGGACCTCCAAGAGCTGAACTCGGATGTCCTCCAACATGGTGGAAAATTGCGAAAGATGGGTTGCAGACGCAAATGGGTAAAGGCTTATTGTTGCAATTATTGCCAGCACACAATTAGCACGGAACACCAGTCGACGCTTTTTGGCTTCATCTTCCTTCTGAGACAATAGATCCTCGCTGCGTTGGATCAGATTGACGTAAGGATCTAAAGCTCGTCTGATGACCGGCGTGAATTTGTTCTCCACCCCTTGGGGATGTGACGGTTCCTTTCCGTACGATGAATTGTATGTCTTCATCAGTGAACTCAAAACATTGAGTGCTTCGGACAAGTATTCGGGAATACTCAGATCGTCTGGCACCTCCAGGGCCGCCGTATCATTTGACAAACTTGTGACATTGTCATTGATGAGTGTGTTGAATTGTTCAGAGCAGTGCGTTGTCAGCTCAATCATGACCTTGACAAGGCTCGAATCCCGACCAACCAGTTTAACGAACGTATGCTCATAGAAGTCCAGTAGGTTGAGTACTTCATATAATATGGTACATGCTTCTTGACCACGAAGGACAAGTTCAACTCGCTGGTACAAAGAGCGAGTCACGCCAGATAAGTCACGATCGACAAGATCATCGAGGGCTTTTTTCCAGTCAAATTCCTTGAATGGCTCGTCTTCAAGTTGCATCCACGGCTCATGAGAAATTCCAGCTTGTATGCCTTTGACTAGCTCGCCATCGTCCGACACGAACAACAGACTGAGCGCTTCCCGTTCAGAGACTGCAGCAGAATGCACCCAGGCGAGGATATCTCCAATATACCTCAACGGATCATGAGCAGAAAACTCGATTGGTTTTGGTTGTGACCCCGCAGCCCTGCTTGCTTTGCCGGTATTAAAAGCATCATCCAAGGCTAAATGAAACGACTCAGAGAGAGTATGTTCGCGGGATGCTGCGAACGTGTCAAAGCAACTGTTGAAGAGCAGTGGTCGTTCTGCCAAAACCTTCAATGCCTGTCGGACTTGGCTACCGAGCTGGGGATCCTCAAGACTAAGTCGTTTGAACTCGGATTGCGTCCACTTGTATAGTTTTTTATAGGCAGAATCCAGGCTTTTTGACGTCTTTTCCATGATATCGAGACCTAGCTGCTGGTTTGCGGCGCCCAGCAACACCTCGCAGTCTTGATGAATCCGCTTTGCCCGAAGAACTGCGGCGAAGAAACGATTGTCCACAGGTTCAACTGGCGAGGTCATCGCGAGGACCTCATCATCAGTGAGAATGAAGCGTTTGCTGAAAGCTTTGAGAAGAGCATCCTTAATCTCAAGCTCGCGTCGAGCGTTGTTGAGGGCGCTGGCTTCTTCCAAGACCGGCTGGGTCTCGCGGCGAGCCATAGCTATGTCGCGGCGCATTCCATCGCAAACATTGTTCAGGCGCCCTATGACTGCACCAATACGTTTCAGTTGCTTTATTCGGTCAGAATGATGCCATGCTCATGGGAAAGTGGGTGCCAATGAAATGAAGCTCTTACATCAGCGACCAGTCCAAAGTCATTGATGATCACACCATTGTGGACAATAACCTCCTTCTGAGCAGTCTGGCGTAGTTGACGCCGCGTCTCTGCGGTATTTTGTACGTTTCTACCATCTATGATGTCCAGCGTCCCACGAATGTCTGAATCGAGATATAACGTTGAGAGCACGCTGTTCAGCCGGTTTGAGAGAGCCGATGAGCGCGGTGCTTCGTTGGGAGACAAGAGTGCAGTGGCCGCGCCTTCAGTGATATCGGGGGAAGACGCATCGTGGCGTCTGGTAGCTGGGCTTGAGAAGTAAGAAGAAGACATCTCTCAAGATGCTCGCAAGGGTCCGGAGCTGGGGTGATAGCTCCTGATGGTGCAGCATCCGTGGTGATGGTATAGAGAAGTCAGGCCGGGCGGACACGCAGCATGTTGGAAGCTCCACCAAAGCAACTCCGCGGGGAGTGAGAACCCCGAGCAGTAGCAACCTCCAGCAACGACGACGACGACGATATTGCCGTCTTCCTTCTGCAGAGCATGGATGCGCCCATTGAATCTCTCATCTCGCCCTCGAGGGCCAGGCAGGCCGCTCTGCAAGCCAAAGACTGGGCCCTAGTGACGAACTGGCTGGCAGAGATGTTCGCTCCTGATCCGGTCCCGGCCTTCGAAAGAAATGAAGACACGCTTCGAGTGCTGCTTGACCTTGCAGCTGCCAATGCTGTCGCAGACGATCAGGCTAAGCTCGTACAGCAAGCGGAAAGGGATACACTCTGTCGTCTGAAGGCGCAGGGACAGTGTTTTGAAGAGGATCCTCGCAGTGAACTGCTGGAATTCATCGAGGCTGCTCTAGGGAGTGAGAGCTCGAGACTCATCGACGACATTGACCAGAGCTCAGTTGCTCTTGGGACCTTGACTACAGATGTCAGTGATGTCGGCTCTGCCATCATCGATCTGACGAGAGAAGCACATCAAGCACAGCACCAATTGCGGAAGACCAGCGCCCTTGTGAGCCAGCTAGAAAAGGAGCTGGCAGGTGTCAGGCAGCAGCTGGATGCTCTCAGAAGCAAAGAAATCTTTCTGCTGTCCCCTGAGCTGCCAATGGAGACGTCAGATCAGATACGAGACACCAAACGATTGAACAAGCAAATCGACGAATATGCCAGTCAACTGGCGAGCCTTGTAAGTCGAGAACAGGATGCTACATTGCAAACCCCACGCTTGGAGGACGTGATAGACGATGAGCGGAGGATCATGGACCTCAAGAAGCAGATGCAAGAGTTGCAGGTTGAACATAGATAATAAGACCAGTTCCTCACCCGCGTGCCACAGCAACAGGGCTATCCCTGCGCAGCATCTTTTCTGTACAGAGTAGTAGTAGTATACATCACATCCTTGCTGTACATACTTTGGGAGCTTGGACCACCACCTCGAGTCTTTTCCTTCTAGAATGCAGCGAGAGATCGAGAGATCCGTCCGAACAACCGCACTCGTGTAGTAGTTGAAGACGAGGCATTCTCCAGTCATCCACACCACCGCCGCTTGGCCTGCACTTGAATCCATTCGACCCGGACACTCACGAAGATCAGTCGCTTGACTTGACTTGCAAAGAACACCGGTGCGCTCCACGCAAGCTCCTACCAGACCGACCTCTGCGGGTACATTCCAGGGGGACGAACGCAAAAACGGCCCTTGACCTGGTGCCTGGGAACAGCGCCCGGCGTGCCATCTCTGTTCTCTGCATTTACGCGCCGCAGAACCTTTGCAGTTACTCTACCTTTGCAACGGATGATGAAGCGCGAGAGTCAGATCTGGTGATTTCGCAAAGGCACGCACGACACTACTCAATACGCCGGAGGGAAGCTGAGGATCAAGGGACGGATAAGAGCGTGGCAGGCCACCCCAGTCAGAGACTTGACGCTGGCGACGCAAAGAACCATCGTCGTTACCGCGTCCGCCTGTCGCATTGAGTTTCACGGCAACAGCCCGTGGATGCATTGGATAGAATCGAGTTATGGAAAAGGAATCTGAACACTTCAGCACACACGGTGATGCAGCCGCGTCTGTCAATGCTCTCCGCAATGGCATGCTGCAGACGGGTCCAAGGGAAGAGCCATCGTATCGCTCCTTTCAGTCATCGTCCTACGCTGCGCCAGTGATCTTCGGACTACCTGGCTCATCAGGGGGCGAGAATCTCTCTGCAGAACAGGCTGTTCCCGCTGGAGAGGAAATACCATGGGGCCCTGAACACCCGTGCTATCCACACATGAACCCTCATGTCTCTATGGCTAATCCCGAATACCTCAACACGCGCATCATTCGCATTCAAAGAGATTGGATGATTCGCGGGGACTTGGCCCCTACGTTTTCGAATCTATATCCCGAAATCCTTGACCCAGTGCTGCCTGAACCGGAATTTCGCAGGATAGTCACGCATCTCAACACTGAGCTTGTCGATGTCTACGATCCTTTCAAGCCACGGCATTGGGTCGATGGCATTCTTGGAGCTCTGACAGGCTGGCTGTGGGACGATCTTGGCTATACTGCAGTCAAAAGACATCTGACATCAATAGAGGCATGGATAGAAGCATGGAACCGGGATGTCGGCGCCCAACAGGGCGTGAAGATATGGCCCTTGAGAAGCACAGGATACATGTCAATCGACATCCAAGTTCCTGATCCAAAACTCGCTCTGGTCCCTGAAGGAGCCAGTCACCATTCCGTGATACACCCAGAGTCGAGGCAGGAATCTATTCCTCGTCCAATGACGCATACTACGGCAGACACATCTGAAGTTTACTAGTGCTTGTTCTTCCTTTATTTTTTTGTGCCCCAGCTTCTATCTTTCCTTTTGTCTCCTTGG
Organism: Ascosphaera pollenicola; assembly: GCA_024244615.1. NCBI lineage: Eukaryota > Fungi > Ascomycota > Eurotiomycetes > Onygenales > Ascosphaeraceae > Ascosphaera > Ascosphaera pollenicola. The sequence goes on along the minus strand of JAGYIB010000351.1, from coordinate 5,737 downwards.
TTTCTTCATAATGTACCCTTCAAAATCGTTGATGTTTTGTTGGTCAGCACTCAGCGCTATACGTGCCGTGAAAGTGCCAGTCCCTTCTTCTGTTTTTCATGCTGGCGGCATCCATTCCGATCTCCAAATCAAAATAGTCAATCAAAGCATACTGGCAGTTCTTATAATCACATACAGAATAACTGATCCCGACGCATTCCAAAATAATCATGCTATCTGTCATTGCTCAAATTAAAGGGTGGTAAAATAGAAATGGAAAGTGCTGTTGTTGAAGAGGATAAAACTTGGTCATGAGGCCAAAAGAGGGGCCACCGCGTAGACTGTGACGTAACTGGATTAGATTAAGCCAGGTAAACGCAAGGGAGGTGAGCGAAAACGCACGCGATCAAGCATCAGACAAAACTTGGAGAGATATGACGAGAACTAAAGGAGATTAACAAGGCCATGCTCATCAGGATGATGAAAGATGAAGACATGGATGCAGGAACAAAATGAAGAAGCACGAAAATGTGTATGAGATGGCATCGGCAGCCGTCTCATGTACATTCGAGACGGGCTGCGGACAGCTCAGACGAACGAGCCTCCGAAGACTTGGTATACTGTCCGTTACATAGCCATCTCGGCGCGGAGCTTCTCCAACTCAGCTTCCTCATCCTCCTCTTCTTGAGCCTTCGATTTGCCTTTGGCTGTTGCTTCAAACATGTATTAGTACTTCAAGACGGCATATAACGCATGGATTGGGGATTAGCGTACGCTCTGCCTTTGCAGCCGCAGGAAGGCTATCTAGACGATCAGCCACAGGTACAGTGCCAGTCTTGAGCATACGCTCGTCCACGGCCTCCTGCTCCAACTGATCAAGTTCATCCTGTAGATCATCCTCGTCGATAGGCTCGCCACCAAGGGGCGCACTTGTGACTGCGTTGACAATCTCCTCGCTGAGTTGCTGCTGCTCCCTGAGTTCGTCCCTGTATGGCCCATGAGTTAGTACTTGATATAGGAGATGAAACAAGAGCGAAGGCAGCAACGTACATAGTCTGGTCGACCATCTCGATAGACATGCCCTTGTGGATCTGTTTCATGGCCTTGCCAGCGTTCTTCATTGCAGCAAGAGTCTCCTGATTTATGTTGGCGGCCTCGATGGAGTATATTTGAGATTCCAGTTGTAGGATCTGGGCGGTTGTCTGCTCAAGGGACTTCTCATGAACCTTCTTCCTTCGTAAAGCATTCTTTGCAGCTACACAGGAGAAAAATGATGAGTACGAATAACATGCGCATGATAAGTTGGCACGCAAGGTGAGACCGCAAACTAACCGTTCTTATTTGTCGAGACGTACTTCTTAGCAAGAGCATCCTGCTCTGCCATTTGGTTCTCTAGATGCTTTTCTCTCTTCTGAAGCATATCAAGCTGCTCTCGCAAGCCTAAGATGGCGTTCTTAGGCGCCTCTTTTCGCTGCTGCGCGGAGGAACCGCCGAACCAGGACCACATGTTGCGAACGAGAATGGACGGACGTGCGAACGACAAGAAAGGGTAGCGCGAGGCCGGGTCTCTGATAGAAGTCGTAAAAGCTATCTGCTGCAAGCAAGATAACCTTGTAAGTTGTGACGACAGTTGACGGCGGCCGAGTAACGGGTTCTATGCGCAACGCTGGACTGGAAAGCCGCGGTCAGAGAGGGGCAACGCAAAGCATGCAAAGCCGTCTTTTATCGGACTCTCTCCACTTGATAGAGGCGTTGCCAGTGAAAGCGCACCGAGGAGTGGCTGATGAGGATGTTGTATGATGTAGATTGCTGATATCCGCTTCCTGGTTGCGGGTCGGCGCGTTACGTAGAGGCAGAGAGAGCCCGGAAAAGGCAGATAATCCGCAGGCAGCTTCACCCATAACCCATAAGCTGTCCATGTCCATGTCCAGCTCTCATCGTCATGGACAAGGAAGATGTGTCCGGTCGACAGCTTCACTCCCACCTACGAGTCCGCCATAGCGAGAGATCCCTGGACCATCGTGGCGCCGTACGTGAGGTCCAAGGACACCCTTGCTTCAGCTGTCCTTGTCTCCCGGCAGTGCAATGCCATTTTCATGCCTCTGCTTTGGGGTGATCCCACTGCTCATGCCCATGACAGCTCCCTTGGTCAGTCAGTCTTGACGAGCACACCTTCTCGTGGTGTCAATACTGATAGTGAAGTCTGCCGCAAGTCTATTTTCTGAAAGCACTCCCGTCGGCACGCTTGTGCTCAAGGGAACTGGTGCGAACATTGCAACTATCGTGGCTTGAATCAAGTGTAGTTGATTGCTTCGATTCATGGATTCAAGCACTGCTTCTCTTGCTGCCGAACCTCCAGTCACTCTACGTCAGTGGTTTGGCATGTCTAGACCATAGGTCTCTCCGTTCCTTATCCCTCGTCGCCCGCAAAAAGGAAGACGACTTGAAGTTCAATTTGAGATTGCTGGAGGCCAAACAAGCGGAAAACCTGACCCCGACTGCGTTGGCTGAAGCAATCCCCCAATTCCCGCGACTTGTCTATCTTGATGTTTCCGGTGCATCATCCGCCAGAGACCATGCATTCCTTTCTGCGTTATCAGCGTTGCGGGAGCTTAAGTTACTCAAACTCAGCGGTGTGGGCCTCAAAGACGCAGACCTTGAAGTGATGGTCCATGCCTTGCGCAGACGTGTGCGGTTCCTCGATATCAGCCAAAACAAATTGACTGATTGTGGTTTGCATGTGCTTCAGAGATATTGCTTTGAAGAGAGCGGCTCTGATGCTACAGTCACGGTCCCAGATAACCACTATTTTGAATGGTCTGCGTCGAGTGCTCCCTTTTCCAATATCCTTACATCTGCCTCACTTCAATCAGAAAGATTTGAGAAAGATCTCCGGCAGCAATTGGATGAGCCCCTAACTGGAAGAAGCAATTTCAGTGACATCCCTTGGACGGGCATCAGCCATCTCGTTCTCGGAGGCAACAACATCACGCCTGAGTGCTTGGGGAATCTCATTGTTGCTGGGAGGTTGCGTTACCTTGATGCAGGCTCACTGACACTCCCACCGGCCCTTCTGAAGCACCCAGGGGCTCAAGATCTCAGGTTCTTAAGGAGCCTTGCTTAATACAGGGGCGACTGATTGCTTCATCAGCCAATTAGAAGGTATTGGCTGAGATGGCAAAATAGTACGACGCGACAAGGGGAGATTTAGGAAACATAGAGACGTTGATGATAAGGCAATTGAGAACGAGACAAAAAAGTGATGATTTCAGCTAAAATCCCACTCGAGTTGATTTTGATGGTATCGAAAAGCTTCATGAAATATCAGGGCAGGTTCCCAGAGGAAACAGGAAACAGTATCAGGACTCATGGTCAGATCAGTACAGCTGGAATCTGAGGCTCGACGGAGCTTGGGCCTCGAGAAAACAGAAAACCGAGCAAGCCATATGTGCAGTTCATTAATGTGAAGAACGTTGCTGGAACCAGCCCATCCAGAGCGAGAGAAGATTGGGGTTGATCTGAGTTTCCCCGATACGACGCACTCCAAAATGCCATGCGGATCAAATTTCAGAGGGTTGAATAGCACTTTTTGATGAGTGGATTCCGATCTCCTAGATCCGTCCCGAAACTAGATCTATCCCATTGATGCAGAGCTAACTATTTAGACAGCAGCGCGGCCAGCAGCGCGGGTGGGGTTGATGCGCTTGCCGTCCTGGTTGAACCTGATGCGAGGAGGGGGAGTACGGACGCGGCGATCTTCCCGGGAACGGACACTGTAAAATGTGTATTAGCAGCTGGTTTCTTGACTCGGATGCCAGCCAAAGAAAGCGGAGATGTAGTCGACTTGAGAGGTGAATATAGTGGGGGATAATGCCGGCTGAAAGAAGGCTGCGTTCGCAACGTAGGAGGAATATATGCATACCGAACGATCTTGGCGTGGATGGCGCAGGAGACGCAGTACTGAAGCTTCAAGTAGAGCTTAGGAACGACGTACTCGGGGAAGACGGAAGCGTCCGAGATATCACCTGTCGAGTTGAAATAAGGCATGTCAGCAACAGATGATGTATGCAAGATGCTGCTGTCGTTTCTGTGTTGCCGAAAAAAAGCAGATTCTCTGGTGTTCACATACGGATGGCAGCCGACTCGACCATGTTGCGGATAGTGAACCGCTTGATGGCCTTATCCTTAGGGCAGCATCTGGAGCAGTTGGTGCAACGGATTGGCTTGACGTGGCCGCGGCCGTTCTTGTTGCGTCCGCTAAAGGCGAGAAGTCAGTCCGTGTTCTGTTGCCTGAATAATGAAACATTCAAATGTCGTCTCCGTGTTCTTGCGCGTCGATCAAATAGTATGGCTGTCGCAGTGATAGGTATTCCCCATGATGTCGGTATCTCGTGGCGATGGAAAAAGGCGCGTGAAATCGTTCATCTTCAGCCCTTCAAAAACCAGCTCTTTCCAGCGTTTCCGACGCCCTTTGTTGCAGCACAATATTTCCTCACTCGCGCATGCCGGTAGCCATTTATTTGATCGAGACGAGACGTGCGCATGGAGGTGATAGATGGACGGGTTGTGTGTAGGTGGGTAGGACATACTTCGAAGCCCGCTTCTTGACCATTTTGTCGGATTTCTGTAGGGAATTGGTGTTAGAGCTGGGGAGGCGTCGCAAAAGGGGGGAGGAACAGCAATCGAATATAGGCAGGATCAGCGCACCTCTTGACGTTTCGGGTGGATAGGTGAAGAAGTGGTCTCAGTAGGCAAGCTCTCTCCTTCCTATGGACTTGGTCATTCCAGAGTCGACAATTCGTGTGTGGGCTGATAGTGCAAGACTCGAAAGGGGTTAAGCGAGGCTTGACTAAGCGGAATAACTGCCAAGTGATGAATAAGCAGTTGCAGCTGCGCACAGTGCACGTGATGCATAAACCTGTTCAATCTCTTGGCGCGTCTTCTTCCCGCGGAGATGTTCTTGGCGCCTGACCTGCCCGAGAGTCAATTGCAGAGGAAAGGAACAGGAGGAACAGGAGGAAAAGGAGGAAGAAGAGGAAGAAGAGGAAAAGCAGACAGACAGAAGAGACATGGAGCAATGACAGACATGTGGCTGCTAGACGGGATACTCAGCTATTGAAACGATGGCATCTGCGCCTGGTTTGGCTTGCATCCGTAGAAGAGCGAGTCGGGTGGTCCTGCAATCCTCTCTCCACTCACGGCGCATGCGATTCAAACATCTCCGTTTAGCGTCCCCCTTTTCTATCGCCGTAGTTGCTGCTGCTTCTCGGCTGTGTCTCGACTCTCTTTCTTTCTCATCTTCTGTGGTTGTGAGCATTACACAGCAATTGACTACAAACGAACAGGCTGTGTGTTTGTGTGCATCGTTTCTTCTGACTGACCGCTGACTCCGTCAATTGCCCTTTGAGCCGCCTGTTTGTTTCGGCTCCTGCATCGACTCCTCCTCCTGCTGCTCCCCTTTTCCCTGGATATCACACAAACGAGCCAGCACAATTGCCCACCATGTCTACCACCGGCTCGACTATGCGCTCCCGCGGCACTCGCGGCCATCATGAGGGATCTGGCATCCCACGGAAGGTCGACCAGTCTGCAGCGTCTGCTGTCTCTGGCGACCCTGGCAACAGCATGACTGCCAGTAGACAGAAACAATCAAAGCGCGATGAGGTGAGTGGCTACATGTGCGCATGGCATATTCCACAGAGAATGAGGCCGAGACTGATCAGGGCGCATCAATTGCGCGTCGCAAATAGGCCATTCG
>JAGYIB010000350.1:0-10656 GCA_024244615.1 Ascosphaera pollenicola | reverse complement strand
GACATATGTGTCCGAGGCATCTGGTTGCGGAGATAAGTCGCTTTGCGAGATATGTGAAAAGGGAGAGGAAACTACAGTACCCGATCCAGCGCCTTCAAACCCTGTGGGAGGATTTGGGTTTGGCTCGATCGCAACGGACGATTGGAAAAGCTTCTCACGGGCAGACAGAAGATGTTCGGGATCAGGACTATCGGCCACAACAACCTCAGATAGCCAGTCACACATTCCTCCTGGAGCGGCATCAAGGGCCGTGTGAGGTGAATACACACTGATTCCCTTTGCAGCAAGGCGGAGAAGGCTGTCTTGCTGAGGGTTACTTAAAGAGAGTGACTTCAAGCCGCGGAAGATGATGGGGTCTGGGATACAGCGTCAGTAGCAAGGCCTGAGGATAAAGGGACGGGGGTGAGCGAACGGTAAGCAACGATGATTGAGTCACCCCTTTCGATAGCCTCATCAGCAACGGCACGGGTGAGGTCGACGGTCAAGAGAACCGAATGGTTTCTTCGGGGTTTAGAGCATGGTGATTCTAGTAGCACTGCAACATCGCATGCGACGAGATCAGCGATTATCCTGGGAGTCTATTTCGAGGATAATGGAGCTATGGCACTGACAACCAGTATTATCCCAGCTCTTGTCTGCGATTGACTCTGGATACCTTGATCAGCCGGTGTTAGCGATGTCAAGCTTCCAAGCTTCACATTGGTCATGAAGGAGGACCGTACAGCTTTCGCATAGCACAGACGACAGCCTGTGAGAAGGGAGCGGATGAGGAGAACGAAGCCATTTTCGACGCAATTGTTGCGAAACGAGAGGACGATGCAAAGCTCATCAAGTGTGTTTTCCTCCTACACACGGTCAAATGCTATATCAAGATGCTCTTCAGGGTCTGCCTCATCGCTGCCGATGGCTGCGATCGATTGACTGATTGATACGGATTGGATGCCCGTTGCAGCCCATGCTTGATGCTTAGGCGCGCGCTAGCTTAAACGTATACATATTGTGGGCGCTTACAGCGGGTGGCGCGGTTAATCTTATCCTCCCGGCGTGTCTGGTCGTGGCTCATCGTGGCGGTCGCGGTGGCGGTCGTGGTCGTGGTGGACAAGAAAAAAAAATGGCGCCGGGGAATGAATCACCACAGCGGCAACTCTTTTGAGGTATTCACACCAGCGCCGTCGCATACTCGTTATATCACGTTCAGCCTTCTCAGCACCGTCTGCCATCTCATCTCATTGAAGTCGCGTCCCTGCGCAAACAGTCCTGTCAATCACCTCGCATCCACCCCGCAACGCAATCATGCCGCCCAAAGCGCAGCGACCTACTGCTACAAAATTGAGGGCCGCTAGTGGCCTGGACGAGGACTTTAGGGAGCCTTTTCCTGCTATTGTACGTTGCTGCGTGTTCTTAAGATTGCATTTGCGAACAACGCTTGCGCATCCCGCATCTACAGTAGCTAATTTTGATATCTCCAGGTCCTAGCAGATGCGTTCGAAACGAGATTCGCTCCTTTCACCCTTGAGAAGCCGAGAGTACGTGCTGGCCCCATTCCCGTACTCCCTTCTCGATTCATGCAAGATAGTCATGGTTCTGAGTGCTAATGAATAACAGTGCCTTCTTCCCCTCGGCAATGTTCCGGTCATCGAGTATACCCTCGAGTTCTTGGCTAATGCTGGCATTGACGAGATATATCTGTATGCTGGCAAACACTCTGATCAAGTCGAAGAGTACATCGCCAAGTCAAGATGGAAGGCACCGAGCTCTCCCTTCAAAACGGTCAACTTCATCCGCTCACAGTCTGCCTCGATTGGAGATATCATGCGTGATCTCCATTCTAAGCGCCTCATAGAGAGTGACTTCGTTGCTGTTTACGGTGATATCGTCGGCAACTTTCCCTTGGATAAAGCGCTTCAGGAACATCGCGCACGCCGCGTCACAGATAAGAACGCGATCATGACCATGGTGTTGCGAGAAGTCAACATGACGCACAGGTCGAGGCCACTATCAACACTACCTATCTTCTGTATCGACCCTACGAACAACAGATGTCTTCACTACGAGGAGATGGAAACGAAGCAGAATCGAAATCAACCCCGCCATATTCTGTTCGACTCCGAGGTTATGGACAACCATGCTGAATTCGATATTCGTGGCGACCTCCTAGATACCAGCATTGATATCTGCACCCCAGAAGTTCTGGGACTATGGGCTGACAGTTTTGACTATCAGACCCCGCGCACTCAGTTCCTTCACGGTGTTCTCAAAGACTACGAGCTCAACGGAAAGACACTCCATACACATGTCATCAAGGAGAAATACTATTCCGCGCGAATGCAGAGCTTGAAGGCATACGATGCCATCTCCAAAGATATCATTTCAAGATATACCTTCCCGTTCTGCCCCGATACCAACCTTGTGCCAGGAAACACATATTACACATTGCGGAGGAATACATATGTGGAGGACCCCATTACACGATCTCTGGATTCCGACATTGAGAGGAGCACAGTTATTGGTGCTGGTACAAATATAGGAGAGAACGTCAAAATCTCACATTCCGTTGTCGGCAGGCGATGCAAAATTGGCAGCAACGTCCTTTTGGACAACGCATACATTTGGGACGATACGGTCATCGGCGATAACACAACGATCCGACACTCCATCATAGCGAGCGATGTCGTCATTGGCCCTTCATGCAATATTGAGCCCGGCGTATTGATCTCATTCGGTGTCAGGATCGGAATGGGTAAAACCATCAAGGAAGGGACAAGGATTGTCAATGCGCCATCGAAGAATGGTGCAGCAGCATCGATTGAGACAGCTTTGGTGGGAGAAGATGGAGAAGGTCATGAGTTTACTCACGAGGATGTGTCCGACTACGATGATAGCGATGACGAAAGCGAAACATCATCCGCATTAGGTACGTATCACTCTCAGATCACTCGCGACGTTTTGCCAACTAGTTGTCACTAACTCGAATCAGTGGAGGGCATGGCGGATATGCACCTTTCAGACGACAGTATCTCTACGTTAGCCTCGGATCTAGAGAGTGATCTTGAGCACGGAGACGTTGGCCCATCGAGCATTGACACGGCCTTTTCCGAAGAGGGCAATGCCAACTTCGTTAATGACGCCGTTGCCAGCATGTACGACGGCATCCGCATTGGTCAGCCCTATGACATGGTACAGACCGAACTTGTTAGTTTGCGAATGAGCTCCAATGCGTCTGAGCATGAGACACGGAAAGCAGTGGTGACGGCGTTCATGAAGAGCATCCATCACCTCATGCTTATCGACAAATTTCCAGCCGCCTCTGCAGTCAGCAAGATTCTCGGAAGCTACCATAAAATCATAGAACGAGTCGTTTTCGACAGACACACGGCCCAGAAGCCCGACCAGGTTGACTTCCTGATGCTGGTGCAGGAAGATTTGGCCGAGCGTGAGCGCGGTGATATCATGCTTCTTTTCGTCTCCAAGGAGCTCTACGTGTCTGAACAGATTGACCAAGAGGCGTTCGAGCAGTGGTGGGCAGACGAGCGAAGTACGAAGACGGAGGTGCTTCGGAAAGCCAGGGCACAGACACAGCAGTTCATTGACTGGCTTCAGGAAGCTGAGAGCGAGAGTGACAGTGAAGAAGAAGACTCCGATGACGAAGAGGAGGATTCCGACTAGACATGTACTCTCCATAGCCTTACCAGCGCCATCTTGTCCCTCATAGCACATACAATTGTAGTTCCACAAGGCTTAGCATGTTCAACGACCAGAGTACGGTATTAATGTATGGGAATCATAGAGCCGTCCGTGCAATACTCCGTCCATAGACGCCGCTGCCACTCAACCGGCCGGCTTTCATAGGGAAGACAAGCCTCTGGGAGCCCGGGATTTGCAGGCGCCAGCGGGGGGTACATGGGGCGCATGCGTGCAGTACCTAACACGGGTCACGTAGGAAGGACTCCTGAAGCCAGCTCATTCCGGCAATGAGGCGAAATGGCAGGCAGGGCGAGAGGCAGGGCGAGAGGCGGGCAACGTGTGAGTTGTTGTGGGTGGTTTGACTTACTCAGTCACGCCGTATAACATCATCCCGGCCGCGGTTTATTGTCAGCTCTCCAACCATAGATGCGCACGCAGGTATAACTGTACCTATCAAGGCGTCCCTTTCGTCTTTTTCTCCTTCTTCATCTTCCTCTGACTCCTCGCCACAGCACTGATCGCAGCTCGCCCTCAGACTTCCTCTTTACCGCTTGTGTCCGGTTGCATACGATCAAGACAGGACTCTCCAGACTTGTTACCTCCAGCGCCGTTGCAAGCACCGCCAGCAGTCTCTGACCTCTCTTGCGGGCCGGCTCTCGTCGTCAGCTTTACCTTTGAACGCATTCGTGCAACATCTTCCACCACGCCTTCCTCGTCGCATAAGAGGAAGGCTTCGACGTCGGCCGGTAAAGAAGCCGGGAGCTCTGTGTCTCCAGACCGCTCTCGCAGAGTCAAAACATCGGCTCTAATCGACAGAACACTACAGTCTTCTCTTAGTGGAAAGGTGTCTTCGACACCGGGGGCGTTCCCTCACGCTTCGGATCAGGCCCTGAGTTCTGTCTCTTCTCCTGTCTTAGAGCATATTCAGGACGACAACATGGAATCCGATGATGACTTCACGAGTGACGTTTCAAGTCAAGATTTTCTTCAAGGGAGTGACGACGAGAGCGTCCTAGATGGTATGTATCTTGCGTGCCTATTTGTTCGTCTGTTGTCATGCTCTAGCAAATGCTCATATCTCCTAATCAGAATTCGAGGATTATGATGGCGGAAATGACGCCTCCTTTTATGACAAGGATATCATCAAGCCACAAAAGAAGGCCTTTGAGGTCGATCATAAGGGGTTGAACCCCCAAGAAATCACACAAGAGCAGAATACGCAAATCAACGAGATCGCACCAATACTTGGTCTCCCGTCAGAGTCCTGCGCCATTCTCTTGAGACATATGCGTTGGAATAAGGAGAAATTAATGGAGCGTTATATGGAAGATCCCGAGGCACTTCTGAACGCCGCCGGTCTAGACTCCCTTCCCACCAAGTGTGAGATTGAGACCGTACCAGCGACGTGCGGAATTTGCTACAACGATGAGCCTGATATGGAGACATATGCTATGCGGTGTGGTCATCGATTCTGTACCGACTGCTACCGACACTACTTGACACAGAAGATATGGGAAGAAGGCGAAGCAGCCCATATTCAGTGTCCTCAGGACAACTGCAACCGCATCGTCAATTCAAGATCTTTGGAATTGCTCCTTCCGGAAGATTTGATGACAAGGTACGTTTCATCTTTCCAACTGCACCTGTTGATAGCACGCCATTAACCTGAGACAGATATCATACCCTTTTGTTACGCACATATGTCGATGATAAGGACAATCTTAAATGGTGTCCGGCACCGAACTGTCGATATGCCGTCAACTGCGCCGTCAAGAAGCGAGAGCTCGATCGCATTGTTCCAACCGTCAATTGTCTATGTGGTCATTGCTTTTGTTTTGGCTGTACTTTGGACGACCACCAACCTGCTCCATGTGGTCTGGTAAAACAATGGTTGAAGAAATGCAAGGATGACTCTGAAACTGCAAATTGGATATCTGCAAACACAAAGGAGTGTCCCCGATGCCAATCAACGATTGAGAAGAACGGTGGCTGCAACCACATGACATGCCGGAAATGCAAGTACGAATTCTGCTGGATGTGCATGGGCGTCTGGTCTGAACACGGCACCAGTTGGTATAGCTGCAACCGTTACGAGGAAAAGTCCGGTTCCGCCGCCAGAGATGCCCAGGCACGTTCACGGGCTTTCTTGGAGCGGTACCTTCATTACTATAATAGATACGCAAACCATGAACAGTCTGCGCGTCTTGATAAGGATCTCTATATCAAAACCGAAAAGAAGATGCTGAGCTTACAGTCTCAATCAACGATGTCGTGGATTGAGGTTCAGTTCCTCGATACAGCATCGAGGACATTGCAAAAATGTCGTCAGACACTCAAATGGACATATGCGTTTGCATTTTACTTGCAACGCAACAACCAAACAGAAATCTTTGAGGATAATCAGAAGGATCTCGAGCTCGCAGTCGAAAGTCTCAGTGAGATGTTTGAGAAACCAGTCAACGAGCTTGCAGAGCTCCGCGTGGATATCTTGGACAAAACTGCATATTGCAATAAGCGGCGTGTGATCCTCCTTAGCGATACGGCAGAGAGACTCAAGAACGGTAAGTGACATTGTTTGGCGGCTAATGACTTGCAAGACCCGCCATGCTAACCTATCTGCAACTCATAGGTGAATGGGAATTCAACACGCATCTTAATTCATAGACCGTCACCGTTTCATCATTTTTCTTGATCCATCCAGATGCGTTCACATACCATCATCTTAGGCATTTACATGTACGATTCATTTTGCTGTCCCCGTCTCATTCTCTGGTGTCGTCTCTTGTCTTGCTTTCATGACTGCACTTTTGCTGTTCGTTGCTCCTTACGTCCCAGGTTTCCTCGCCTTGTTCACTTGACTATCTTCACATCGAGTATATACCGAAATCATTCCTCAGGAGCATTTGGGGTTCTTAATACGGCCTTGCCAGATTTCACAATTCTAGCTATTGAAGCCCACTGGACACGTCTTCCATGCCCCTTGCGTGAAGATTGCCCCGTATGTATCTCACCCAACCCCTTATCCGTGTTTCTGCGATAAATTTGGCGGCAGCCAGATCTGTTTTTTAACAGTATGCATTTTATAATGCTATCCGTTTTCTGTATCTTCATATCTTAGAGTTCGCGCTAGCCATTTAGGCTCTCGCTAAGCGTACTTCTTTGGGCTAGCGCATCACAATTCTGACGTTCACACATCTTCTTTTCATCCTGAATTTCATCGCGCGTCTTCAACTTTTTCCCTTTGCTCCTCACTCCTCTCCGACAGCTCACCACCCAGCACCACAGTCGACAAGATGGTAAGATAGAACGCCAGTCCGTTTGAAGACTTTCACAAGTCTTTTTCCACACAATTCTTAGTGTGCTGGTCAATCGCTGGACATTCTTGGCCGCGAAACCGCACACAATGACCATGTTCGCCAATCACTTTTCTGTAAAAAGAATCGTGCTCTTGGTAGATATGTTGGCTTGAGACGGTGTTACAGCGCGCGATGTGAAATCACGCGTCTGTTCATCGCTCTCTTTAGAGATAAAAGAAGACGAGATGCAAAAGCATAAGTGAATCAGATTCGCTGATACTCTTCTTTTTCTCAATGACAGCCTCCTAAGAGCGGAAAGAAAGTTGCTCCCGCCCCTTTCCCCCAGGGCAAGGCTGGCTCCAAGAAGGCCCCGAAGGTATGCTTATCCAAAATCTCTTTTTTCATCATGTAGCGAGTGGTTTCTAATGCTTCCTCAGAACCCTCTCATCGAGAAGCGCCCCCGCAACTTCGGTATTGGCCAGGACATCCAACCTAAGCGCAACCTCTCGCGCATGGTGAAGTGGCCCGAGTATGTCCGTCTTCAGCGCCAGAAGAAGATCTTGAAGCTCCGTCTCAAGGTCCCCCCAGCGATCGCTCAGTTCAACAACACACTCGACCGCAACCTTGCCGCTCAGACCTTCAAGCTCCTCAACAAGTACCGCCCTGAGTCCAAGGCTGAGAAGAAGGAGCGCCTCCTCAAGGAGGCCACCGCCGTCCAGAACAGTCAGAAGAAGGAGGACGTCAGCAAGAAGCCCTACGCTGTCAAGTACGGTCTCAACCACGTTGTCGGCCTCATCGAGAACAAGAAGGCTTCTCTTGTCTTGATTGCCAACGATGTCGACCCCGTTGAGCTTGTTGTCTTCCTCCCCGCTCTCTGCCGCAAGATGGGTGTCCCTTACGCCATCGTCAAGGGTAAGGCCCGTCTCGGTACCGTCGTCCACAAGAAGGTAAGATTCGAAATCCGTACTCTCGGTTGCCACAATTTCATATGCTAATAGATACATAGACTTCTGCTGTCCTTGCTCTCACTGAGGTCCGCTCTGAGGACAACGCTGAGCTCGCCAAGCTGGTCACCGCCGTCAAGGAGGGCTACAACGACAAGTACGAGGAGACCCGCCGTCACTGGGGTGGTGGTATCATGGGTGCCAAGGCTGTCGACCGCCGCGTCAAGAAGCAGAAGGCCATTGATGCTGCCATCAAGGTCTAAACACCTTCGTGGTTAATTGACGTTATCGCAATTGGCGGAGGAATGGGCATCTCTTGGTCGCGGCGTTTAGGTGGTTTAAATGTGTCGGGTGTAAATGTGTCGGGTGTAATTAGGCACGATTCATAAAAAGCACTTCGCTATCGAACGCGAGGTTTACCTATTCCAACATGCTGGCAAGCTGTTTCATGTTGAATTCCCTTTTTCTTGCATATACCCTATGAACGTTTGATTTTTGTTACACTTTTTTTCCTCTCCCGCGTAGGCGAGCGATTCTGTCATGTTCAATGTGTCAATGTCGTAATGGATAGCCCCCCTTGGAAGGAACTCGTTCATGTCTCAACATGTAGCAGAGAAGCCCAGTAAACCGCGTGCTTGAAACGAAGACTCTTGCGTGTCATCGAGGTTCGTCCGCCGTCCTTTCCCTTGACGTCTCCAGGCATGAGCGTTGAAGTTCACTGCCGGCCGTGTCACAGTTATGAGCGCAAACATATGCCAGTCCATTGGGCACCTTGTCTTTGCCATGTTGCTCGAGCAATATTTCTGTCAATTGGGCTGCACGACATGCCCCTGAATCCCTTGAATGTCAGGGGAACCATCCGTACTGACTGGAGTACCTGCGCGAGAGAATTCAGCTTGGTCTTGATTCTTCCGCTCTCGTTCGCTCTCAACTTCAACGGCTACTGAGGAATTTGCTTCGTGTGGGCTCCTGATATTGATGCATGTTGTGTTGCTCAAGCTATGCGTATAAGGGTGTTGCAGATCTATTCGTATCTTCGTACTTCATCCACCGCCGAAGTCCTCGCCAATATCAATCGTCACGTCCACTATCAGAATTACCGATATAACAAGCACAGTCAAACATGGCTCCATACTGGACCGATTCAAACCATACCAAGGTATACACTCGTGCATTGCGACTCAGCTCTCCAGATGGCTAACGTTATATGCTTAGTTACTTGGCCTGGTCATTCGACATGCTAAACTGTCGAAAAGAGACCTGGAAGTCCTCGCAGAAGAGATGGGGGGAGGTGAGGAATCAACTTCTTGTTGCTGCCTGGCCACCAGAGCAATAACTGAGACAACTTCATTGGTATAGGTTGCACCTGGCGGACGATTCAACGACATCTCTACTACTTACGCAAGAAAGGCGAAAGTCAGTCTCCTGGTCCTTCGAGAAGAGGAGTCCAAAGCGCCCCATCCACTCCCCGAGCTGGAAGGGACAGTATCGCCATGGAAAAAGGAGCGATGCAGGCACACAACGCGGAAGACACAGATGACGAGATCGAAGTGTCTGAAGTAGCTTTTGATGGCATCAAGAGGGAGGTGGTTGAAGTAAACGAACAGCTGAAACACAAGAAACCAATCGTCAAGTTGGAGATGGAACCTATCGATTTATCTTAGATGAACACTTTTTGTTTGGAGCTGCTGCCATCGTGTTGTCAGTTGTTTGTACTGTGAGCAGCTCAGAGTGAGACAATTTTTGAACATGTCTGAGTGTTTGCGTAAATCTCTTCAGCGTGCGCTTCGTAGTGTTGTCATCTACTCCCTTCTTGAATCTCCCTTT
Organism: Ascosphaera pollenicola; assembly: GCA_024244615.1. NCBI lineage: Eukaryota > Fungi > Ascomycota > Eurotiomycetes > Onygenales > Ascosphaeraceae > Ascosphaera > Ascosphaera pollenicola. Next base: position 905 of record JAGYIB010000350.1, on the reverse strand, counting down.
TTTCAATTTCACACTCTGATGGAGACACCAATCTGTTCAACATACATTTCGACGAAGCACCGCAAGACCCTTGCCCTAGCCAAAACTTGAGAAGTCGATCTCTGAAATCATGCCAAAGTCAATTGCTTGGACAGACCAGGCCGATGCACGGGTAAGCCATCGAACAACCGCATTTCAAGAAGCGAGGAAAGCTGACACGAAATCTCTTTCCGAAACCAGCTTCTTGCGGCCATCATAGCAACATGCCCCCCGATCAACTATCAGAAAGTTGCCGAGGCATTGGGGAACGGTCCGTCAGCTTCGGAGAATTGAACTAATGGCAAGAACAGCGCCGAAGCTGACAATTGAACCAGACTTGACGGCCAATGCTGTACAACATCGTATCAGGAAGATTAAGGCGAAGGCCAAGGGGATTGACTCGAACAACCCCACGCCGGCAGCCACTCCACGAAAGGCTCAGCCGTCGACTCCACGCAAGATGAATGGGTCGCAGAAGAGATTGCAGTACGACGATGAGGATGACGATATTGAAGTCAAGACCGAAGACAGCAAGAAAGTCAAGATTGAATGCAAGGATTTGCATGTGCCCCTGGCAGCTGGAGGAAGCCAGGCGAGCGTGAAGAAAGAATACCTCGACAAAGAGGAACAGGCCGAGGAGCCGGTCATCAAGCTTGAGGGGCCGATGTTTTAGACAGTGAAGCAGCGCAGATAGCCACGAAGGCAGTCTTGTTCCCTTGATCAGCCATGTCTTCGTCTCCAAGATGGACGTTGTTCACGGCAGCCATGAAGTCGTAGTGGTAGCCGTGGTGAGGTGAGGTGAGGTGGAGTGGAGGTCTATATCCGTGGTAGTACCGGCGCCAGGATAATCAAGCACAGCACAGCACAGCGCATTCACAGGAGATGAG
>JAGYIB010000349.1:0-10660 GCA_024244615.1 Ascosphaera pollenicola | reverse complement strand
ATAGCACTAGGCTGCCCTCAGTTAGCCTATCTCAATCTTGCGTTTTGTGGTTCTGCGGTTTCAGATCAATCTCTTCAATCGCTTGGTCTACATCTGCAATCTCTCAAAGGGTTGTCCGTTCGCGGATGCGTTCGAGTGACATCGATGGGAGTTAATTTCGTTGCGGAGAACTGCTCTCTACTTGAGGAATTCGATGTCAGTCAGTGCAAGAACCTGGCACCGTGGCTCCTTCGTGGAATACAGCAACAATATGCGCGCCGCATCCATTTCATAACAGTCTCTCGGAACTATCCTCGTATCAGTCGAGAATGGTCATGATCTCCATTGTGAGATCAACTTTTTTTCATATTCCCTGATTTGACGCCAGACAGACACATCAAGCACCTTCCCCTCGCCATTTCTCTATAATATATTGCATATCTAATATCTTGGCCGCTTGAAGCAAACTTACTTTAATCAGTCTGTACATCTCCTATTGAGAAGAAGTCTGACCCCTTTAGCCGCAACCGGGAGGCTCTGTTCACATCACCATCAGTCTGGAAGACCGAACGTCACAGCCCGGGATTTCTTTCACAACTGCGTACGGCGCCCGTCCAATGAACCGAAACTCAACTCAATCAAATGACGTTCTCGTGGGGTTTGTGCGCTTCGAGAGAAATTCCATCTCTTACCGCATGTATAGGCTTGAAACTTCCTTTTCTGAAACCCTCTGTTTTTCCTGAAACGAATACTTCTTTTGCCTCGCACAACCCGTCACTGCACGGTGCACAGCTGCCTTCAAGATTGTCTCCCGGTCAAAGCCACGTGTGATGACTACATCACTATGCTCACAGCGGAAAGCAGGTTCGACGTTTTCTTCTGATCGCGCATTGCTGCACGGATATGCATCTTCATGCAGGCCGTTACTCAAGCGTTTACTGGTTTCGTCTGTGCGTCCAGGTACAAAGCCATTGCAGCTTTGGGTCCTGCATACTCGAGCTGCTTGCATGGCGATCTAGACTGGTTCCAGACGGTGCTATGAGAAATGCACCCGACTATAGCTACCCATGTCGGAGATGTTTGCAGAAAGCGTGTTTGCTTTGGTTTCCGTGGGCATCCATTTGAGAACCTTTTTGCCTTTCGCCTTTCTTCCCTCACTGCACGTTCATGATTACGAGTTCCTCCGGGACAGGACGCACGTCTTTGCTATATTCAAACCCAATCTTCACTCATCAGTGCTACAACTTCTCCATTGATATAGCTTCCAGGGGTCCCGGTATCCGCCGTCAAGTTTGTCTGTCAATATTTGTCATGACAGCTGGAATTCCTTCGGCATGGAAGTAAAGCAAGACTCAAAGAGCATGTCTCAAACCGCGGGTCTTCCCTCACCAGAGTCAACGCCTCATATCGGCGGTGATTTATTCAAACAAGAGTTTGACCATCTTCCTCCAATTCTGCCAAGCGAGCTCGGAGCGAATGTAAAAACAAGTCCAACCCGCAGAGAATATACTCCTGGGCGTGTTCGAGGTCCCCAGAGGACCCCTCAAGCTTGCGATAGATGCAAGGTATGTCAAGATCACATCTATATATCGGCATCTCGTTTGGACCAGCAGTTTCTTGGGAACACACCTAGAACATATACTAACAGATGATATAATGAATGCAGTCTCGAAAGCTAAGATGTGATTCGTTGCCTACTGGCTGCGCAAACTGCCGCACTGTCGATGTGTCGTGCTACCAAACGGACAGAATTACCAAGGAGAGACATACACGGGGACATTGGGAGAACCTGCAAGAGTCAAATGAACGGCTTCAGCAGGACAATGTTCGTCTTCAAAGACAAGTCGATCAATACCTTCGTGACAATACTCGATTGTTGAGCCAAATTAGACAGATGGAACACCAAATTGGCATCATGATGAGCTCCACCGCTGCTGTCGGTATGTCGGTAATCAATGATGCTGGTTGTGTTCCTGCTCCAATTGCTCCGGCTAGCATGGCACTGAACCCCAATCCGGTTTCGGGCACGCTTCAGCCAACCTGGACTTCCCGAACGAAGGATTTGTCAGGACATAACTTTTCAACCCAGTCGAGCAGGCCACATTCAATGGCCGCATATCCATACGCAATGCCGTCCTCGTACTCTTATCAACCCACCACGACTTCTTATCAGGAGCTCCCTCATTACTGGAATGGTGAATCCGCTAATGATCACCTTTTTTGAGACTAATGTCGCTTGATCATCGAATCCTTGAATTTTTCTTTTTATGTCTGTATGGATTGGTCATTTCAATCTCTCTTCGACCGATTGACATGCAAATGTCGCTTTCAGGGAGTCTAACGCGACATACCTTCTGATGCAGTCTTTGGAAGACACGGATGTACTCATAGATAGAGGCTATAGCCGTGGCCTTGAGATTAGGATGCGATCTTTTTGATTTTTGCTTGCGATTTTGGTCGTTTTTTGCTTGATGCAGTTTTGCTATAGTATTTTTGGGATTCAAACCCATTGGACAATGACTATGTTTTGTGAGCTCAGAAATGAAGTCTAATCACATCATCAAACAGTCATCTGAGTAAGAAATCCTAGTAAATGCGAATGTTTCTGTCAAACAAATAGGGTATCAAAAAGCAAACAACAGTACAATCGATATGCAATGCAAACCAGACCAAACAAAGAAAAATAAAACAGATCAACCAGCCCTATGCTCCTGTCATTTTGGATAACAACATATCCCCCGCGTCTCACACCAGTCCCGCACAAAATCGGACGACACCTCTCTATCCTCTCCAACACGATCGAGGCCGCCCGTGTTCAACCAAAGCGTTAGATCGTCTATCGATATGGGATCATATAACAGTATTTTCTCATGCCATGTAAGTTGCTTTGCGCTGCTGAAGCCTGATGGTCGTGGCTGGGACTGTATGGCTCTGACAAGCCGGGCTGCGATGTCGGATGTAAGGGGGTCAGCATTTCCTTCATCTTTGGCCTGGGGAGTCGCTTTGGCTTCCTTCCCTTTCTGTGATGAAGGGATGGGTGTGCTGTGGACTTGATCGTTCATGGTGGTAGTTGAAGATATGGTGTTTTGTTTGTCAACGGTAGCGCTCGCTTGTCCTTGGTGTGCACTCGACCAGCAGTCCTCGAGCATCTCAATCGCTTTCGCTTTGGATCTTATAGGCTTCAAGCCATATTTCTTAAGGTGCTGGGTCAATTCAGCCAATGTGCATGAGTGGAAATTTGGCATCTTTTCATCTGACTCAGATAGCTCTTTCTCATCACCAACGCTTGGCACATCGTCATCTTCCTTTAGCGATATATCTGATTCATAGATGACAGATATCTCATCAGAATCCTTCTTCTCTTCCACTAAACTAGCATTAGACTTCTTCTCTAGCGACCTTGAGTCTGACACCGTAATCACATCGTTGATGGTTGATTGAATCAAATTACCCTCTGAATCCCTAGCTGCCGCAGACCAAAGCCCTCTAGACGCCACAAATCGCGACTTCGTGACACCCTCATTCATCAATGGCAAGAAATCCGAGATATCAGACCTGTTCGACTCAAGAGATGATCGACGCTCACCACCCTCTTCCGCATCATGAGAACGTATCAGTTGGCTTGCCGAAGCGAACTGCCATTCCTGCTTACTCAACGCCTCGAAGGCATTAGCAGGAGCGACGAGACAACTCTCAGACGTGTTGGAGGATGCTGTCTTTCTTCTGCTTTTCCGCTTCTTGGCACCTTTCGTCGTTGTAGATTTCTCTGGCTCTTTGACATCTTCTTGACTTGAATGGAAGAATTCCCGTATATTCGCGTCGGTGCGCGTGGGGACGCGGTATTTTGAGGTAGTGTGCGATGTAATCGTTTTATGTTTTTGTGCAGGCATGCTTCTGCTGGTCTCTCTCTTTTTGCTAGCAGTCTTCGAGGAGCTTGTTTTGGATCCATTATTGCCCAACACAGGCAGTAATTCAGTGCGTTGTCTGCTCACTGCCGTATTTCGACTTCTGTCGTTGGAGGCTGAATCCCCAGCGTCGTATCTGAACTGAGCAAACAGATTTCTCTTAGGCTGGACCCCCTGAGAACTGTTCTGGCTGAGCTGGCTAGCTCGTACGGTGTCCTTCACGGGAGTCCAATCCAAGTGGCGTTTGATAGCTTTATCCAAATGAAGCCCACGATTCTCAGGGGAAAGGGGTAAAGCCGAATTAGTTATCTGTGGGTGATCAACAGAAGTCTGTTTCGTGACGTGCCCTCGTAGCCTTGAATTGGTCCCAAAGTCCTGTCCCTTGGCCATAGCTGTTTCAGAGTGCTTGTGAGAAGCACTTCTAAATATGCTCTGAGCCGGACTTTCTGTGAGATCAATGGACTCGAGCTTTCGGCGAGTGCTTGCTTGTGATTCCGATTTAGCTTGAGAAGCACCAATTCCTGTTTCTTTCGTTGAAGTGCTGCAAGATGCCAAAGTAACGTTATCGATCTCGGCATGCGCCGTCTCTGCACTGTTGGAGACCTGCCCCTGAGAACTCAGTCTACTAACTGATCCACTCCTTGCCCCTTCACAATCGCTATGTCGCTGTACAGGATGAGCCCGCGAATGCAAGTGCAACGGAGAAGACGGGATAAACTCCGGCGTGGAAGGAAATGAGTTTGGGACGATAGGAGAAGGATCCCAGTTGGAGGGAGATCCCTTCTGTGCGTCAGGTGTGGCGGGCCGCTGCATTATGTTTCTGCTTGCTTCCTCAAGTCAGAAGCAGAGCCCATAAGCGACTGGTGTGCGAATAGTTGCAGTCTTTGGTAGCGTCGCCGCCCTGCAATACTCCTTGATCGCATGGATTGTGTGTATCTTGTGGGAGTAGAACCCATTTCCGCGTGCCAGGCAGCAGCTCTAAGCGTGTGCTCATCAACGACAGCTCTCAGTCAGGGCATAGCGGGCATGACCGTATAGCAGGAGGTTGTTGTTTTGACGCGATCCGTGTCGTTGTCGTGTACTACAAAGTACAAAGTACCCGTATGCGCATACAAAACATCATCGGCGGATCTGCTCAGCCGGCTCCGGCCTTCCCTGCTCTGATCCTCCGCGGAGCTCGACTTCATCGCCAGGTCGATCGGCCAGCCAAGTTCACGACGACGAGACGACGAGACGACATCAATCCGGCAGATATCGAGACGAGAAGCTCGTATAACGCATCCAAGACAGTTCTCACAATGGCCGACCAAATGGACGTCGACGTCGCCGCACAAGTGCCCGATACTGAAGACCCCCGCACTGAGACCGGAGCTATCGCGGCGCGCAGTATCGAGGGCTGGATCGTCATTGCGACAAATATCCACGAGGAGGCTTCAGAGGAGGACATCACTGATCTGTTCGCGGAGTACGGGGAGATCAATAACTTTGTTCTGAATCTCGATCGCAGGACGGGCTATGTCAAGGTGGGCGGTTCTTTCATTCAGCTTGGACGAAGCTAGGCTGGATATAACTGCATAGTGCATATCATCATTCTCTAACGTCTCTTTTTGAATACAGGGCTACGCGTTAGTCGAGTTCAAAACCCTCGAGGAAGCCGAATGCGCAATACGAAACCTCAACGGCACAAAACTCCTTGATCAAACCATCTCAGTTGACTTCGCTTTCATTCAAACGCCCACGTCGTCGAAGATCGCCGGCGGGTTCCAGATCAAGAACCGTGCTTCGAGAAGAGACAGGAGTCATAGTCCTGAGGCCAGATAAGCCGGACTCGCTCATGGGATACCATCCAATAAATCTGAACCCGAGCCCGCTATCTTTCTGCTTTCACAAACATGCGGGCATGGAATGACTTATAGAATATATTGTCTGGCGAGCTCCGTTGGTGTGCGACGCGACGTGCTCGAGGGTTCATGGCGAGCTGGCCAGATGTTCGCCCATGCTCCGGGCCTTCGTGGTCGTGTGTCGAGCGAGACAGCCACATGACGGATAATGGACATCGTTTATATGACACGAGCTTGTGTTCCATTTTCCCCCCTCTACGCTCGGCGCCAATACAAGCAACAGCGGGCTTGATTGTTGTCAGACCCAGTCATAAAGTTACTGCTGTGAGTCTTTCCCCTTTTGCCTGGTGTCTTTCGTTTTTACGCGCCAGATTTGACTGACGTATCTCTAGTTTTTATAACATCTTATTTCTTCTTCCGTTAAATACCCATTCTATCTCAATTGCTCAGTTTTACAATTACACTACAGTGGTCCCTCAATACGTTCCCTCAATACATTCCTTCAGTTCAATCCATACGAAGACCGTCCATCCCACACCAGTCGCAAAAAGAACATTCAAGTCGCGAAGTATATGTGCAGACAGGCGGACAGGCAAGACATCCGAAAAAGGCAGTCCAAAACAATGATCTTAATGTTTGTTTCCATATCAAAATGATACGTCAGTAATCATATATACATGGCCTTCCCCTGTCCCTTTTATTCCCGAAGAAAACAAAAGTAATGAGAGAAAAAAGGTCTTAGATGAATCGGCGCGCGGAAAGAAAAGGAATACAAAGAGCAAGTCTTCAAATCAAGGCTTTCTTCAGCGCACTTATATATCTGCGATCTGCTTCACATCTATTTCTTCTCTGTGTTTCTGGTGATGGAGTCGCTGTTGCGGTAGAGAAGGAGGAGAAGGGAAAGCAATTGGTTAGTCCAGAGCACAACGGATTGAGTGGGTAAGAATAGCGGACTCACATGTGCTCCTCGAGCTCGTCGAGGTGGGCTCTTTGCTGTTGAAGCTTCTCCTTCAACGCGGCCAACCTAATTACATATCGTGGTTAATTCACACAACCGACACAGAACGCGTCAAGAATCAGCGGAGAGGGGCGGAGCCAGCATACTTCTCCATCTCCTTTTGTCTAACGTAGAGGTTCTCCTGAGCAGCCTCCTTCTGAGTCCAGGCATCACTGTCGAATAGAGGGTAATTCGTCAGTCAATCTGCCTCATACCCCCGATGCCAGGGAAGAAGAAAACATGATTCCAAGCTCACCCGGAACGAGAGCCGGTGTTACGAGGAGCACCAGTATCGCCGTCGCCCATTCTGACGGCGGCAGTAGAGAAGGAGCGGTTGGCGACAGCGGGGGTCTTGGACCAAGAGCGGACGGCGACTTGACGGAACATGATGATATGTTGTGCAATTGGATTGGGGTTATGGTTTTTCGAGGGGGGTCTTGTTTTAAAGTATTGCGGAGAAGTCCTAGGATGGTGGGGTGATCCTTTGTTCTTCCCTGTCTCTCGATACGTCAGATGGAATGCTTGGCTCGAGGGTATGGCAAGCAGGATCCCGGCCAATGGGTGACGCAGAGGCCCAGTGGTAGGCTTGACGTCAGGGCCAGCAAGGACTCACCGGTATAAGATGCGATTGAGTGGTTGATTGATTTGATTGTCTGTCGTTGTTGATGCTGTTGTTGTTGTTGGCCGTGAGGTTGTCTGTGGATGTTGCTGGCGGGTTGCCGCCCGGCCACGCCAGACTGAGTCGCGCCGGGTCTGAGGACTCCGGGGAGAATGCCGCAGAAGGGGAAGAATGCCGCTAGTCTCGTTCGGGACTAGTGCGGGCTACGTAATGGCACTAGGCTGTATCGGGTCTAGTGGAAGTCAATGGACATCAAGACATCTCAGGTCGACTCCAAAACTGCGAATCAACGAGGAAGAGAACGAGAAAAAGACCAGAGAAGCAATAGAGACGGTTGATTTTCAGACATCGCTGACAAGCATTTGAAGTGCCCGTGAAGTACAGACAAGAACGGGGTGTAAATTCTGAGAAAATGAGGGTAGACTGGCCATCACATCACAATCATCCATCCCCAATTGCAAGGCGGTGATGAAGAACGTCGAGTTCATGGGAGCTCAAGGCTAACAAGGAAACATTCGAGATCAAATATTCACAAGAACGGGCCGGAGAGCCTAATCAAGCAAAAAGAAGTTGCCTAAATCCTCGATCCTGCATTCCTCGGCCAAATATTATATTGCAATCTTGCGAATCCAGAGAACTAGCACTGCATCAGGAATTCCAGAAGTACGGATATATTTCCAGGTGATGAGCGGTTTACTATTCAAGATATTTTACCCATCGGAACAGCTAGTTGCTATTGCGGTGGCATGTGAACCCATCGCGGCGGCAATTGCAGAGAGGCGCAGAAACATTCCAGATGACGAGGGAGGGATAAAGAATCTAACTTCAGGACGAGTCAGATATCTGAGCTGGTCACATCTCCTGCACTCCATATCACAAAGGACGTCAACATGATATCGACGATAAGGTGAAAGAGGAATCACATCAAATTCCGATATCAGATAACCACAGAAGATCACGGAGAAGATTCAGATAACCAGTTATTAGTTGATTGGCAATCACATACGGAGTAAAGAATCGATGGTTAATGATTTATGAGTAGGAATTCTTCTCTAGATGGGGGATATGGAACATCATCCTCGTTTTCGTTTTCGTAAATGTATGTGCAGTTCCTCGATGCATCCTCATCGCCCGGTCTCTCAGTAAAACCAGTGGTGATGATGACAAGCTCGCCATCAATCCATCAGGATGAGAGAGATCATCAACCACGAACCAAGTATCCGTCAAGTGCAGGTCGTGTCGACGCAATGACGATATGAGGACAAACGCTGACGACCTCAGCCGGCTACTGACCAGGCGTAGGCTGACGCGGCCATGATACGCCGATAGGAAATAAAGATGGAAAGATGACCGCTCGTGCAGATGTATAGTCTTGATAGTGCAGTTGCAGCAGCAGCAGCGATAATTATGTGTCTCTGACAGCAACGGCGAAAAGACAAACAAGCAACAACAAAAAAGAGATGTAGATGTGTATCCGTAGATGCTGATGATAAAGCTGCACTCCGTCCTTCCCCTTTCCCTTTCTCCCGCTTTTTTGCTGTCCAAGAAAAATAAATGCATCGCTGAGAAAATCAAACGTCAGAGTCTTCACTCACTTTCTCCAAGCAAAATCCCTCGAGACAGAGTCCTGGAGAACGCGGGGAAAAAAAAAAAAAAAAAACATAGAAGAAAAGCCGCATTGAAAAAACAGATTTTCTTTCTAACTTCTCTTCCAAAACAAAGAAAACCCTCAAGGTCCACTTCGGCCCTCCTCAACCTCTCATTCCTTCGTATAGTTATAATTTGAGCCAGCAACATCTTCTGGTTCACTCGCTGTTCTGCAGATTCCTCTCTTTTCGTTTGATGGCCTCTTTCCGATTTATAAATCAATGATGGCGCTGGTGATGATGATGATGGTGACGGCCATGCCAATCTCAACCCTAAATCCAGAGCGTGAATCGCGGGCGACGGGCACACACGCAAGCAAGCAAGCAAGCAATCTTAGCGCCGGATGAAGCTCGTGAGATAGGTAGATATAGCCGTGGGGGCCGGGCGTTCAAGAGCCAGATGGTGCTGCCATTATTGATAGGGGTAGGACGTTTAGTGATAGAAAGGGACTGGTGTCGTGGTTGCTTTTGTTGTTTTCAGTCTTTGTTGGATGTTTTTTGAGTAACTTTCCTTTCAGTGAGACAGGGTGGAAAGAAGATGAATGGATGGGAGGATTGGCGTGTTTCGTTTTCCTCCTTTTTCGCTCTCTGGTTTCTTCTTCTTGAGCGCGGGTTGAATGGAAAAGAGGCGGGATGATGCGGAGAAAATAGAGAGAAGAGGACTGTGATGATGGCGGTGATGGTGGCCTTCCCTCGCCCTCTTCTCCTTCATCTCTCTTTTCTTGCTCTTGTTTCCCCTTCCATTAAGGCAGATTTTCCACGCAGCAGAAAAAGAAAGTAGAAAGCGACTCAGCACCCCTAAAACGGAAGCGAACAAAGCAAGACCCTAGCCACCACCACCATCACCATCATCACCACCGATCACCACCTTCACGCGAAGAAAAGAAAAAAGGAAAACCCACAATCATGTATACCCATGACTTGGATTACTTCCCACCCCTCTTCCCTTTGCCCGCGCCGGTCGTAGAAGTGATCTCGGTCTTGGACGACATGGTCCTCGTCAAGCCGCCGATGTAGTCCTGCAGGAATTTATTCTCGTTCTCGAGCTTATCGTGATCAGACTTCACTTCGTCTATGCGTTCCGCGAGAGCTTGTAGCGAGGACTGTAAGCGTTTCGCTTGTCTAATACAGCGACGACAAAAAGAATTAGCATCTCACCAACAAGAAAACTGACAGAATAACCAGAGGTAAGTGTAGATGGTTTACTCACTGCTGCAACGTCTCCCTGGCCTCGCGGCTCAACTTTTCCACATCAGCAGAGTTGCGGCGCGGACTCATGGCGCGCGCGTCGTCGGGCGGGAACTCCTGTTCGTCGACCTCGATCTGGGGGTGGTCGCTGGGGACGAGTATGGAGGCGCTGGGCTTGCGACTGGCCATCCTGGGGCGCTCGGCGCGGGACTTGCGCTCGGAGTCGGTGTCGTTCGGGGAGACTGTTGTTGCTGTTGCTGTTGTTGTGGTTGTGGTTGTGGATGATGTGGTTGGTAATTGTTGTGTGTAGGGTAGGTCGATCTTCTCGTCCTTCCAGACGTTGGATGTGGTGGTGAGGTCGTGGTCGTCGGAGAGGCCATGGCGGTGTGAGGGGGCGAAGGCGGCGCCGGGCAAGGGTTGATTGGACATGGCTGAGGCTGGAGAGGGCTGATGGATGTTGAACGGGTGAGATGGTCGAGTGAGAG
>JAGYIB010000348.1:0-10675 GCA_024244615.1 Ascosphaera pollenicola | reverse complement strand
AAGGAGCATTGGACGTTGGCGATCCTGGATCCTGGATCCTCCTGTCGTCCTTCCGGATAAAGGCGTGGATTCAGGGAAAGGCACGGTTTCTTCAGCCATTGACGATGAACTACTCCGTAAGGGGTGCAGGAGAACGATCGTCCCGGACCTTGGATCAGGGCAATTTACGAATGGTGGGTGTGTTGATGCGGACCAACATGGAGTTGGCAGGTGAGTTTACCTCGAGGAGGATTCGGGGTAAGTACAGCATAAGGAAGGAGTCTACTGAGTTTGATGGAATTTACAACAGGAAGGAACGATTGAACGCACCTTTCCCTGACCGTCAGTGTCGGATACAGAGAGGAATTCACACGTCTGCTTCAAATTTGAGCAAACGTTCTGGTCATTCTTGATGGTGAAAAGAACGACTGAAGGTGGTAGGCTTTTGGATGATAGCAGGGAAGGAGCATACAGGTCGCACAGAAACCCTCCTGTGCTATGAAAGACCCTGCATGAGCTGAAAGATGGCCGCTTCATGTGGTGAGTTTATACGATGGGGAGTTGGTCGCTCAGGGGTAGGTCGCGGCCCCTTTTTCTCCATTGACCACGGATAACTACAGACTGCAGACCAACGGCAATTGGTGTATACTGAGCTTTGGAGATGGTTATCAATCAAACCGAGTGAGTGTCTGCGCGGGCGGATACAAAACGAGGTAGGAAAGTTGTCCTGATTGGAAACGGTTGTCAAATACGGTTGTCAATCTCGATAATCGTGCGATTTCGCACGACGGACGTCGTGGTGGAAACGCCTGTCTGAAGTCATACTCAGAAAGTTGGATTACGCATGTATCTTTGAAATATGCATCTTTCCAGCAATGTAAATTGACACTTGGTTTGAAAAACAGTTGACTATCCTGCGAAGACGGTTTACGGCTGTGGTAAAAAACAATCATCTATTTGATTCAAGACACGGACTTGGAATCATTATTCGGATACCTCCCTTCGGACCACACTTTGCGTGGGAAAGGCGTGCTCTTGTTGCTATCAAGAGCACAAAGTCACTCGTCATAGGACAGTCGCAGCATTCGAGTATGATTGTCGCTGTTTGTTTTGGAAGTACATACAAATCCAGGACATGACTACCATCAATCATGGACTCCCTTATGAAGCTGGTAACACCTGCTGCTACCCCCGAGCGCACCGCAGAAGTTGTACTCCGCAGAGGAGGTGAATCCACACGTTCTCTTCTCCCTATACTCATTTATCACCCTCAGATCACTTGCTAAGACCGCAAGAAAAACGTTTTCTCGAGGGACAGACTCCGAGGATTATCAATCACAATCTGCGGCCAACCTTGCAGATCGTGCTCTTGCAACTCACTGGTCTTCAGCCCCCATGAGTAGTCGGGGGATTTGCCCTGAGACGCCACCCAACCTGTCTCTGGGGCAGTCACTTCTTTCCACTCCGTCAGGGCGGACTCCATGCGAACCCTGCAAACCGCATCACCAAACATGCGTGCAGTCAGGGTCGCACCTTTTTCGTGGTATCGAGTAGGCATTTTTAGTATGATGCCGTGCTGTGGTTTGCTGAAGTATGATATCCTGTTGTCGTCCGTGGTGAGGTGATGGATAATGTCAACTGGCACATTGACAAAGGTAATTCGGAAGCCCGCGCTCGCTCCTGCAGCACTCTTGTACCGAACTGGCGACGATAGGTCTGTACAATGTCGCTGGTGAAAGAAGCGCCTCTGTCTGATATGTTAGTACGAGGGAAACCAAAGATACAAAAGATGCGGCGATGAAGGGCCTCAGTAACCTCATCTGCGTTCTTGAACGTGAGTGATTCAAAGACCTTGTCTTTAGTGAGGCGATCGACCACAACGAGTGCGTGCACGAAGGATCGGCCGCGACGGGCAGAACAAGGCAGATTTTCAATCAGATCTAGGGTGATATCGTTCCAAGGACGATGAGGGCTCTTAAATCTAGTCAAGCCATTGATTGACCATGGTTTAGATCCGAGGAATTCGTTGCCAACGACCTTCCATACAGGAAGATCAAGAACAACTTCAGGGGATTCACTTTCATCATCTCGGCTCATAACGAGAGAGATTGGGCATAAAATCTCTCTCCCTCTCAATGAATTGTGCAGCCCTAGACTCCGTTTGAACTCATCTTATTTCGAGTTCACCACCAAGAAGGTTTGATAGGTCTGTGACCATGTCTAACAGCCCTCGCACGGCGCAAGTTGTGTTTTTTGCACATCTTCGCTTTTCTTCTCATTTTCTTGCCTAGAACCAATCTGATTACTATGATGCTCTCGATCACATTGCAAAAAGGAAAGACAAGGGTCATCAGTGTTAACATACCTGCTTGATTGAGGGTCTGAGAAGACTCGTTGTGAGCGGTGTGCTGGAGCCCCTTTCGCCCCTTTCGCCCTTGTCGCACGAGCTCCATTGATTTATTTGCATCCGCCCCTTCATCAAACCAGGAGATTGACGCCTGATTGCTTTTCGCAATGTCGGCAAAGGTTGTCGTCCGCCCATCTGGGTTGCCTTGGTGTGAGCTGTTTCGTGGTCATGAAGTAAGACAGACCGCTGATGTCCGTGAAAATTATCATCTGGTCAGAGCTGCTGGCAAACTCCTCTTCAGCCCTGACAATGACCAGTGTCGCAATCACAGGTTGCTTAGTTCCGTTTCACTCCTGTCAGCCCCTTGGGCATTTCTGGACGCCAGAGCTCGAAGGCTCGCACAATCGCCAGCAGTTCTTTATCATAGATGGCGTAGTTTCCCTCCTCTGGTGACATCCAATAGGCAAGGAGGGGTTAAAGTGAGCGAGTACACGTATGGTAGCGAACTCTGCCTTGAACTGTTCAGATGCCTTGAGATCGCTGTATATTAGCGTGTTGTCCACATACGCGGTCACAAAGTCGTCGATCCAAGGGCGTGTTATGGATTGTATATAGGCTTGCCACGTTGCCGGTGCACAACAAAAGAGTCAGGCGTTTGGAGCTTGGCCGACTTGCGAGGGATCAGGTCCTTCGTTTGTTTCCTCCGGACCTGTACAAACAACCGAGAAATGCCCAGGTACTCACGACCTTTGAAATTAGGCCAACGCAAAGAAGAGAGGCTCGTCGGCCACGATTAGCTCTATCTCAGTACACAAAGAAATGCAAAACTGGTTAACCACCTGGCACGATTAAGTGTCCAGTATTCAGCAACTTTACACCCCTTGAAGGGACCACGAGCAACTTTGCAAAGGTTGCACGGCACTCGGGCATCGTACCCAAGATGTTTGGTCAGAAGGGCCGTGTTGAAGGCCCTTTTTGTTTCGGTGGGATTTCATCGGTTCGGAGAATTTCCAGGAAACAGTCTATCCTTTGCGGTGATTGTCCACAGCGCTTGTCCAAATATCCCGTAGGGAGGGAAACCTTCTCACTTCAACAGAATTGACGTCTCGAGGCCACAAACGGATTTTTGAAAGCTCCTTTTCGGAGCGCACCATCTGGTTTTGACAACATCAGATTTTTTCCTTCTGAATGCGTGCTTCAATGATCAGGGCCACCTTCTTGGTTCTAGATCTCCAGCGAGCCAATGCATAATGGCGAGTTGTTTCGCCTGAATAAAAGATTGTCATTGCTTGGACGGTGTCAACACTTCAGATGCTGTATCCATCAGAGTTTTCATATTTGCTGTTGGTGAATAGAATTGTCACCGGGCACAATGACAGGAAAACACTGCCATGATATCAATTCGTAAACCGTCAATAACATCCACTATCAATTACGGGTTTGCCTCCCTGTACTGTCCAGGCTGTCAGAATGCGTTTTCATACCTGTGCTGCCGTCAATTTCCGGGAGGTCACAAACTGAAAGTTCGCCCCCAATTGGTGAAGATCTCTTGGTATGTCGCCAATGGTTGGCGTGAGTCTGCTCTCTCTGTGAGCCTTGATTTCCTGAGTCAGTGAAAACAGAAGTCAGTAGTCCATGCAACTGAAGACTTGGTCTGGAGTGAAACGCAGGAACTCACCTGACAGATCCATGTTGATATTGTTCTTGACAGCTCATGATAGAGACTGGGCAAACTCGGGCCCCTGCTTAATATCCGTACTAGATAATCACGTATTTGGCTGGTCCTTGGAACCCCAGTTTTGCTCCTCGGCGAGTTTGATCAAGGGCACGATAATCATCGTGGTCTTTTTGGTAAGTGCTGAGAATGAGTGTAAGAGCACTAATTTCCCAAGTCCAGTGGCCGCAAGCAAGAGCACATCCTTGGTTCCAAACAAGAACTTCTCCAAGACATCGACCTGCTGATCTCGTAGCAGCTCTCGGAGTATGAGGACTTCTGTGAAACTTGTGCATCACCATCGAGGAACGATTGATAATGGCCAAATTGGCCTTCGGGGTCTTTTGGTTTTTGATGACCGAGACGCATATACTGCTTTGAATGGTTTGATAAAAAAATACCCACCTGGTTACAGGTCAATATTCCGTGGCCGACTGCAAGCCGATGCCAAGGGCTGGCGGATCTTGTTTGCTTTGGTCAATCGGTATCGCCTACCAATGTCACCCATGGAGGTTGTGTGGCCTAGATTCATAAACTGCTCGATCTCTTGCAGCAATCGAGCTGTGGTTGTCTTTTCGGGGTCGATACCAGCGCCTCCCACCCACGCCTCGCGCGTAAGCATTTCGAGGCGGATGGCTTCAACTACCGCATCGACGACATTGGGTTTGAGCTGCTTTAAAACAGCGTTGATGTCGTCGATGCGGTAATTGGCCGAGCTTCCGCCGACGGAGACGAGCTTTCGTTTGGTCAGCTCATTATAGAACAGTGCAAGCACCCTTGCGTGATTAGCCCTGATCGCGACAGGTCTCATCTCATGGTATCGGGCGTCGCGCCCAATGCCCTTTCGGGCCCAGTACTCAATGTCGTGTCGGAGGGTAGCATGGGACTCCTTTCCTCGAGGGTTTTCATAGTGAGTACGCGACACTCCGTCGAGGTGATTCATTTGGGTGTGAAACAAAGCTGCTGGTGAGATCGACCAGTGGCGGCGTGCAAATGGAAGTTTGCAGTAATTCATGCCAACTTTGATGCTTGAAAAGACACAATTTCAACCGGTGTCAGGGTGGAACCATTGCTAGCACACTAATCCATAGCTAAAAGAAGAGATGTGAACCTCCACTTCCATCTCAAATGCCCCCTCTGAAGCCCGACTTAACAGAATGATCGGTCTGTATCGCACATGTTGGTTCATATGTTCTATCGCGAGCTTCCGAGTCTATGATGTAGTACGAGCTCATCTTTTGCAGAACCAAAGTTGCTGTGCTCTCAGAAGATGCTCGCAGGTGTATGTAACGCCTGAAGCAGAAATATGAAAGTGGCTGCTGTCTGCCACTACTCCAGTTGGCTTTCGTCTACCGAGATAATGTCACACTGATATGCTCAATGACGTCTCGCAACGTCGATGATTGAAAGAAGTTGCATAACCCGGAGGACGCTGGATCGTAACCAGCACATGCTACCATATGGTGTGATAAAGCGTCATGCAATGGTCTGGAGAGCTAACATCGAGGAGAAGCCTCGGGATCGATATGATGCTAGATGGCCAATTCTTCTCAATTCGAGAGGGCTTTTGAGACATGGCGAGAACGACTCTGCGTAGGTGCATCTCGCGGTAGTCAGAGTTCATAGCCTGATTGGTAATCCGCAAGTTGACGTTATACGAGATTAAGTTGAGCATCATCTCGTCATTCAAAACCTGTTCTTTGCTAATATGTAGGGTGCTCTATGCGAAGATGAAGAAGTCTGGATGAATCAGGACCAATTCTTGAGCGTTGCCCGTGATCTTCGTTAGTTAGCCTGCCAGCTGACTTCTTTCTCTTTCATCACGTATTTTTATGCCGCAGCACTTCAACCCCAACATCGTAAGACGTGAACGTACTGTCATAGATCGATAGTGAGAAACTCCCACCCTTCGAGGGTGGATAGGAGGCCCTTTGAGAAAAGCCACCAGAATGTAAAATTTTCCAGATCAGGAAATTTTATTTCGAGGGAGGAATTCATCAACCGTTCGAATCGGCAATGTTCTTGAAGTCAGTGGATCTTGACATCTCCTTCCCCACATTCCGAATAACTCTGTCCAGTAATGCTTGAGCCGCTGGCGATTTCAAGTCAAGGTCCGCTGTGGAGTCGGGGTATTTACTCCTTTATCCCTATCTGCCTTTCTGATTTTATCAATACCGCCAACGTTATGCTTGATGACAGCGTGTGTCAAGATCCAGAAGACAAGATCAATCCGACGCCGATTGAAAACACCCAGAAACTGCTTTTTGATCTGTTTCCAATGGCTCTCAACGATCATCGTTGTCTGTTCGCATCACCCCAGTGCCCTTTTGATTTTTGTTGTGATTCAATTTGCGCACTGCTTGTTTCCTCTATAGCAGTCAGGTACCATGCGTTCACGAGGCGTTTTCTCTGGTTCACAGAAAACACCGGGGCTTGAGGCAATATGTAAACCCACGAGGCAAATCGTCTGCACGCACACTCCGACTCAAGAACAGAATATAGCTTGTTCTTCGAGCCCAGGCATGGTGTTGGTTCCCTTCAGCTGTTGAGGGCCGAGCATGATCAAGGGGACGATGATGATAGTGATGCCACCGGCCAGGCAGAACACTGCTTGAAGGACGATTGCCTTCCCAAACCTCGTCTTAGCCATAAGCATACATCTCTTTGCTAGCACCGATCGACCCCCGATTCTGACAACATGCCATAACCACAAAACAATGTAAGCGTTGAAACGCTTGAATAGCGTCATAGAGCAATGTTCAATTTATAAGATGAATGAGCGAACAGACACAAGGCGAAAACCCGAGGTCTTCGCGAAAGAAAGTCGTTCGAAGCAACACAGGACATGAACAAAACTCTGCCAATGTCTCGAGTGCTCCTTGTGAGTGCTTCCTTCCTCAAATTGTTTTGATTGGACAGCCACACTTCTATGAGGATTCGCGGCCTTCACCCCAGTGTGCATAGCTGATCGTTGGTATCATCATCAAGAAATCGTTTCCGACCCATGTAGTTCTCAGCATGTTGCGGATGAAGCTTCTTGTTTGCTGGGTGACTCGGAAAACATGATAGAAGATTTTGACGGTCAACAATTTACCAGTTTTCTGTCTTAGTTTCTGGCAAATCTTTGTAGCCAAGTGCTTCACTAACTGTCTGGCATGGCTTTGAAACGACCGTGGATATGATCGTGAAGAGACCACTCATCCCATACAAAGTCAGAAGGAGACGTGACAGAAACTTGCAGCTCAAAGCATTTAACCGAAAGGCAGAGGACTTCCCACGCAGGCTCTTCCCCAAAACCCGCGTGCACCCTTACTTCTTTTTCACCCATCTTGAAAAGTATCCCATGATTTGAGAGACGCGTTTTTGCAGGGGCGTACAATCGTTACTTAAGCTCGGCTTCGGGGTAAGGGTGCCTCGACCTCTTCACCTTCGACATGTATTTTCGCTGTAATCCATGATTCATCTTGGGCGATCATCACCTGAGTGTCTGAAACAAGGTTAATCGCTGTGCTGACGGTGCCCCACGCAACTCTGGCCGTGGAACGCAGCGATTTCGATGTCTCATGGGTGACCTGCTGCGGATTGTTTGCCCTAGATTCACGCCAATTTGACTTCGACTGCCAAGTATAGGGAGAGGCAGTGACTCTTCTTGCAACTGTCTCAATGTACAGAACCTCAATGAACCCGTTCTCATCGGGTTGCCAAGATGAAAAATGGTTTTGTTTGTTTGTGCTCTCACATATGCCGAATAGCTTGGATCATTCTCTATTAGGATAGCCATTTACGATATGAAGCATCTCCGACTTTGACTCGGACATGCCCGTCTTGATGACGATCTGGGGCCACTTCTCCAAGTGACTCCCTATGCGGTACTCGGGCCGTAAATGGAATGACGCATCTGGTACGTCACCCCCGCGTGTTCTCCATGAGACATCAGGGGCTTTTGTCTGGCGAGGGAGGCCCATGGCGCGCGACATATTGACTCTTGATAGAGCTCGTCTCGCTATTTCCTCCCCCAAACTGCTTGCTGCTTTGTGAATAGATGTTGGCATTTTGATGTTTAGGCGTTATTTCTCTCGATCAAATTTTTTCACTTGGACGGCCATATTTGTTCCACAAGCAGTTTTCTTGCGTGCACGCTGGTCAAATCCAACCGCAGCTTTCCAATGCCAAACAGAGCTGGGGAAAAACGCGGTTATTGAGCTCCAGAACAACTGTGTCACCGGCCTGTCTCGTTCCACCAGACAGAATGGATAAACATGGGCAACATTCGGCAGGCGATGGCAGGTGATGATGCAGCATTCTCCATCGCGTTCTTTTGCCTATCGGTACAGTCAGTATATGGTACGTTGAAATTCACTAGATGTAATGTCCGCTCACGATGCCAAGCCCTCGTAATTTCTTACCATATCAGTAAGTCTCGATATACTCCCAGACAAAGACATCATGAAACGGTGTCAATGGTCATTTCATCTTGACCAGTAAGCTTGGATACAAGCATTCGAAGGGGAATTGATAGCGAGTGCTACCGGTTTCCATCGTGAATTTCATGCCGGCCACCGTATTGCACGGTCGAGTGTCCTGCAATGGCTTCCGCTGCAGATAATCATGCTGAAGGCTTTGTATTGCACGATGTGCCTGATCGCCATCTCTTAAGAAACCAAAGCAGCAATGTTGGGTCTCAGTTACCTCTCATGAAGATGCCTTTGCATCTCAATGGCCATTGAAAAAAGATTGGGTGCGATGCTCTCCTGATTTTAGAAAGCCAACAGCAAGGACTTCTGAAGAGATGATCTGTATTGAACCTGGGTTTGCCGCCAAACCTCAAACAGCGTCAACAAAATCTTGCTGGATACATTCCCGAAAGACCCAACGCACCTAATGAGGGCGTGACTTCGTGCTTCATATCCCATAAAGCAATGACTAGCCTCCACGGGGAGTACGTGCGTGTCACCTCCAAAGTGCATGGGCACATCAGCATAACAGGCGCACAGCCTTACCATATGGGGCCTCCATAGCTCGAAGGCTCGGATTATGGCCAATAGCTCCTTGTCGTAAATTGCGTAATTTCCTTCAGCAGAAAATATCTTATGAGAAAAGAAAGCGACGAATCTCAAGCCTTCTGGGTGACGCTGAGAGAGCACTCCTGCTGTGATCATATCCGATGCATCCGTTTCGACGATGGTGGGGAATGAAGAGTCAAAGTGTGCAAACACTCGAGAAACTGAAAACTCGGCTTTCAAGGCTTCAAATGCTGTTAGGCAGCGGTCATCCCAGACGAATAGAGGGTATATCACCTTGCGGTGACATTTGTCAGACAGAAAGACAGAACAGCGCAAGAGCTCATGGAGTGGTGCAGCCAGCTTAGAGAAATTCGGGATGAATCTCCTATAGAAATTGCAAAAACCAATAAAGCAATGCAGATCTTAAGGTCATTTTGATACTGGCCAACTAGCAATGGACTCGAGCTTTTTGGGATCTATCTCAACACCTTCTGGTGTGATCACTAGACCTAGATCTTCCACGCGTTGCACCATGAAGGCGCATTTGTCGACGTCCAACGGTATCCCAGCTTCGGCAAACGCTTACAGTACAAGCTGTACGTGACGAATATGCTTCTCCCTGGTATCGCTGTATATGAGCGTGTCGTCAAGATACGCAATGCTTCTTGAAGATGTCCTCGGATTCGTCATAATTGACTTCACTTGCCCACCCGAAGATCTTCATGAACAACTCGCCGGAGAATCGGCGAGAAAAGGTGTTGCGTAGTTGAGCTACATTTTTGTGTTCTTGTACACCGCAGCAATGATCAGCTCTGCTCTTGCAACCTCCTTAACGCGACCTCCCGAGCAATCTGTGCTCTAGATTTCTTGTTCTCTGCGCCGCGTCGCCTGATCCGTCGACAAGTCACTTCTTTAATGTCCTCGACGCACAAGCCCCCGTGTCGTTCCAAGCTGACTCCTCCAAGCACATCCCAGAATGCGACGATTTCTTCCCAGGTTCTTGGGTCATCCTCTCTTGTCTCCCCATCTCTCTGCTGGATAAAGAGCCGGATCTCTTTGGCCAGCTCCACAAATAGAACTGCATTGTTCCTGTTAGAATGACGCATGGACACCGGATACCGGGAAAGCCACTTACATTCAAGTCTATCCAGGGGCGAATGATTGACTGTATATAAGATTGCCATGTTGCGGGAGCACCGCAGAGGCCAAATGGCCTTACAGTTGCCTCGAAAGCCATTGCAAAATTGCCAAGGGCGGAGTGCAGGGGCTGAACTAGAATCATGGCATTTTTCTCCGCGTTAATTATTGCGGGATTCTGAATGTTGAACACTCCACGCAAGGAAGGAAAAAGAGTATAGAGCATTATCCATGACCGTCAGCGGAAGACTGCAGGTGAGTATTAATAATAGAGGTAGAATCAGGGGGAAAGCGGGTGGAGGAGCGGAGAACGGGAGGCGACATTTGTATAATCGTGATACTTGTAGTGGATTTGGATGAGTTTTAGAGCCGCGAGTAGGAGAAAGGAAGAGAAACAGAAAAAGGGAAAACAAGATGAAGCTGAAAGATATAGCATAGCAAACCATAGCGCAGCGTGAAGGGAAGGAGTGCAGCGCTGCCTGGTAAATGGCAGGA
>JAGYIB010000347.1:0-10688 GCA_024244615.1 Ascosphaera pollenicola | reverse complement strand
GTCAATCCACACACTCGCCATCCCCGCGCGCTTCGCCGGCTGGTGGTCGTGGAACTGGCTCTGCGCAACCTGTACCACCTTCTCTCTGTCTACCCCGAACTCCCGCTCCACGTAGTCCAGCATGTACTCGAAATTGCGCGCGTCCGGCTTATACGCACCCACGTCCTGCGCCGTGATGACCGCGTCGAAGGGGAAGCCCTGCAGCGACCCATCGCGCGCATTCGTCCTACTAAACGATTCCCGATCGACGTTCGAGAGAACCACGAGCTTGAAGCCCTGCGCCTTCAATTGATGCAGCGCGTCGAGCGTGTCGGGGAACGCTGGCCAGCTGCCCACGCTCTCCCCGAACGCGCGGCTTTCAAGTCTGCTCGGGCGCACTGCGTAGCCCAATCTCTCGCAGATCAGTGGGTGGATGGTGGCGAGCAGGTCGTAGTATAGCATGGCTGGCGTCTGGCGCTGCTGTTGGGCTTCGAGCTCGTGGTAGAGTGACAGGAACGCCGCGCGGGTTAGATCCGCGTCGTTGTTTTTGGCGGCAATGGGCTGGAAGGCGGTCCAGATGCCGGATTCCCAGTCAATGAGGGTGCCGTAGCAGTCGAAGGTGAGGACAGAGGCGGCGTGGGAGAGGGAGAGCAGGGAAGAGGAAGAGGAAGAGGAAGAGGGCGCCATTTGTGCCATTTGTGCCATGTGGAAGATGACTGACAGGTGGATGGATGTTGGAGCGGCATCCTGGTGATCTTCCTCTTCTTATGCGTCTTCTACTGTTCACGCCCTGCAAATGACATTCTGATATCTCTTTCTCGACTATCGATAAGCGTAGATATCATGAATTACGTTGACTACAATTGTCTTCTTTATCATCATCCTCTTCTTGAATGTCCATCTCCCACCAACATCCCTGTCTCTTCTCTTCTCTTCTCCCTGTCACGTCGTGGCCCCGATCCCTCAGCAAGTAATCCAGCACGGCAGAACAGAAAGAAGCAACTTTGACCTGCGCTGTTACTACATGCAGATGTCATGCGCCTGTCCGTCGACATCTTCACGTCCTCGTCCCTGCTTGTTGCTGTTGCTGTTGGATGTTGTGAGCGAAGAGAAAGAGGAGATGCAAAGAGGCCGATACAATTGCTGTTCTTCAACCAACTCGACGCTGCTCAGGCCTCGTTCTGCCCTGCCCTGACCTGCACGTACATATGTAAACACCCGTAATACGTCACTGCGGCACCGCGGAGAGCCGGTTTGGCGGCTTCACCTTTTTATTTTATTTTATTTTATTTCTTCTCTCTTCAACATCTCATCTTCCATCTCCGACAACCATCTCACTGCCGACTCCCACTCGTATCCTCACCATCATCTCATTCCGATCCATGGAGTCGATGAAAATGCTGTGAACAGTAATCGAGCGACTGTGACAGAGAGAGAAGAGAGAGACAGAGAGAGAGAGAGAGCAAAAGTCACCTGGGACGAGACGACGCCCGTTTTGCCCTTCCTCTGCTGCCGTTGGGTGTTGCGTCGACGTTGACTGGGTTTGCTTTGCTCTGGTCTGGTCTGGTCTATAAGACGGAGGGTGCTGTTGTCGCTGCATTTGGGCTTCACATCGCATCGCATCGCACCTCATCACATCCCAGCCCAGCCCGTCGCATCAGACACCATCGCATCGCTGCTCGCACCATTCCTCACACTGGCAATAGCTATCGCGTGTACAAAGAAGTCAAGCAAGTCGAGAAACCTGAGGAAGCAGCCACAGCCACAGCCATGGCGGAACTCGTAGAAGCTCTGGGGTGAGTTCCCCTGCACTGCACTTTTCCTTCTGAGTATCTGCGGCTTCAAGATGGATGGAGTCTTCGTATCACATAGCCACAGCACATAGAAACAGCCCCGTCCCTCCCTCTCTCTGCTCCAATGCTGACCAAACCCACTCTCGTCCTTCTCCAGAGAGCTCAAGGCCGTCCCAGACGCTATCCACATCCTCTGCCCGCGCCAGAGCGACGATGACATGACCCTCTATGAAGACGACTACGCCGCCTCCCTTCAGAAAGACATCAAACCCGACCCCGTCCTGCTCCAACGCATCGAAGAAGCCAAGGCCCGCCGCGAGAAGTTCCTGTCATGCATGAAGCTGCTTGCCTTCAACGGCGAAGAAGTAGCTGATGAGCAGAGCTGGATATACATCAAGCTACAAACGACACTGGAGCGCTGTGATCTCTGCATCAAGGAGTACCACAAGGGCAAACTATGGCTGATGAGCGAATTGAAGGAGGAAGGGTACGATGAAGGTGAAGTCGAGAAGTTCGGCAAGATTTTGGATGAGTGGGATGTCAAGCGTATATGTCGCAATCTTGATGCCGCGAGGGATATGTTGAAGAGCGTACCGCCTGAACAACGCACGCTGTCGACGCTGGATAGGCCGACGCTGTTGTCTATATTCGAGGCGTTGAGCTGTTCGGCGATGCTCGATGATGCTAAAGTCATGTCGGAACATTTCGATGAACCCTTTCGATTAGTGCAGACGAAGAGGTTGTTGAAGATATTGGACTACGTCCCCGCCAGCACCAAGCTGCTCTTCGATCCGGATCCGTTCAGGGGCCATTGGGCTGCGACGTCGTGGTGCAAATACAACCGGCCCCCTTCGAACGCCGAGTTCGAATGGGCCATCAAGGACCCCCTGACGAAAATCCTACAGATCGGCTCGGTGCCGCCCGTGCCTGAAGATGTGGTGTTGCGGTTATGGAGAGGCATGCATCTTATTGTCCGACGGCTCGACAAGAACCAAATCACGCACAACCTGCGCGCGTTGGAGATCGATCCTATCCGGTTATCAGTCGATCACTTGGGCGTGACGACACCCGCGTTACGGCCCCTCATCAATACCATACGCACCCTCGTCGAGAAAGCCGCCGGCGATTTCTGGGAGGCCATGCAGACTATTTCGCCGCAGGCGTTGATCGAGATCATCTTCCATAACCCGCAGTACGAGCGCTTCCTCATGGAGGCCGCCAATGCAGAGAACGCAGAGAGCCAGGCTACATTCAATGATATGCTCGCGTGGATCGAACCGTTCATGGCTTCGTTGAAAGGCGATCATCGCCCGCAGGCTTGTCGGACTCTCGTCTCCCAGCTACTCGATCGTCTCCAGCGCAAACCCTTCTGCGATAGAGTCAAGTATCACTGCTTCGTGTCTGGGCTATCGGTGCTCATCGGCACGCTGCGGACATACACAGACAACGAGTCATCGCGGGGCTCCGTCGCTCGCGTCGTCCTATCGGATACGCTCGAGGTTATAGCGGAGAACATCGATCGGTTCCTGCAGCCTCCCAAGTTCGAGGGCGTCGAGGAGGGCGATGATAAGGTCTCGATGTTATGTATGGATGTCATACGCAATACACTCGCGTTGGAATGTCAGTCGTTGGCGTCGGATTACGATACGATATTACGCTCCAATGCACTGCAGCATGGCGTGAGCACGTACTCCTCTAAGATCTGGCACGCGGTTGTGTCGAGTCTGCGAGACAACAATCTCCCGCTATCGAGTGCTGCGCTATTGGGCATCACGCCCCTGGTCGGCCTTGAGAAGTTCATCTCCAAGTCCGAACCCGTCTCGGAACAGAAGGCGCATTTCAATAAGATATACGCCCATCTAACCCGTCTATCGTGCCAAATACTCGAGAGGCTATCGGAGTTCAGCACGGCGCATATCAACGCTTTACTGGAAAAGGGTAATACGAACAGATCGTTGGTCTCGGCGCTGTTCTCGGCGGATATGGATACTTATCAGGCTGCTGTTGATCTGATCAAAGCTGTCAGCGGACAGCCCGGACGCAGGGAGGCCATTGCACATCTGTTCGAGTCGTTTAGTGCAGCTACCATACTGGGATTTGGATGGTCGTTCCGGAGGATTTCGAAGATGAAGACTTTTGCGTCTGCGCCCAGGATGGTGAAGACAGGATCGGATATCGTCACTGTTCTATGCGACTCTGAGATACCCGGTCTTCTGAGGAAGAAACTAGATTCCACAGACCAAGCAATTGCATTGCAGACGTTGTGGGAGTATATGTGGCAAGCACTCAGTACCATCTTTGAATATACAGAACAGTGGCACCAGATGGGCAATGAGAGGAAAATGATGGAGGAGTTTTGTCGTGATGTTATACAGTTCGCGGCATTACTCTTTGACCAGTTTTCCGTTTTCACATCTGCTATCGGCGATTTCGACAGCGAGTTAGCTCAGCCTGCTAAATCTGCGCTCTTGTTTCCTTTGACTTCGACTATGCGGTGGATGGTCAAGTGGCTGCGACTGAAGGATGAGTATCTCTTGCAAACTGATGTCGATCTTGTCTTGAAGGTTTTGCATTATTTCGGTGAACGCAAGGTTACTATACCTAAAGATGCAACATCGTTTATTGAAGGGGTTGCGTTGACGTCTACTGTGAAGACTATTCTCTCGGATAATCAGAAAGCTGAACTTGTCAGAGCGCTGGAGTCTTACTATGGTAAACCACTTGTGCCTGCTCCTACGAAGGAGAAGGTTACTGTCAAGCAGACCGCCGTGCCTACCAAGACTGTGATGAAGCAGAGCCGTATCGATGGCTTTGCTCAGCCTGCTGGTGCGGCCGGTACCACCACATCGATGAAGGTCAAGAAGGAGGAGGAAGAGTTCGATGACATCCCCGATGATGTTTTACTTGAAATGGCTGGTGCCACGGAGATGCAGAAGAGGATGGGCCTACAAAGCAAGCCTGCAACCCCTACGATACCTTCACGAAAACCACCTGCATTGCCTCTCTCCAAACCGGCTACGCCCTTAGTCGCGCCAAAGTCTGCGGCCGCTATCCTTTCTTTCCGTGAGAAACGTGAGAAGGAGAAAGAAGCTAAAAAGAAGCGTGATGCTCTCGAGCTTGCACGTCTCAAATCGAAATTCGCCGCCACCAAAGCCGTCACCAATGAGGATCTCGCACACTCCGGGTCTGGGCTGTTGGGCCTGCAAGTCCCCATTGCAGATCATGGGCCTCCTCGAGAAAGCATGATGGTCTCGTCTGAATCCGAGTCTGAGTCTGAAGAGGAATCCGACGACGGCGATCTTCTTGGTGGGCGACGAAGATCGACTGTACCCGATGCCGTCAGGGCGTATCAGGAGAGCAAAAAGAGACTCACGACTCATGTACCCGTCAAGAAAACGAAAGTCGTGCGTTCCGCGAAGGATATGCGTGCGCGACTTATGCCGGATCTTTCAGCATTGCATCGTGTGCTCCTCAGCTGGGATCCATTTGCTCATCGAGGCAGTGACTTCCCCCCTAATTCGGGTCGAACGGATTATTCCCTCGTCTCGAGCGTGTTTCCTAATGCGGCTGAGTATCAGCGAACGTTTGAGCCATTGTTGATGCTTGAATCATGGCAGTCGATACAGTCGGTCATTGAAGAAGGAACATTCAGGCCATGGCCTGTCAAGATCCTCACGCGTCTCAATGTTGACAGTTTCGTCGAGATCATCACTAGCATGACGCCGCAAGATCACAAGAACATAGGCATCGGTGAAGCTGATCTGGTTGTATTGTCGACGAAATCGAATCCAACGGATGATCGCTCGCCGAAATGTCTCGCGAGGATAGCGCGTTGTAAGAAGCAGAAGGGAATGATGGAGATTGTTTACCGGCTCAATGTTTCTTCACCCATACTCAAGGATCTGATGCCTACGAAGGACATTTTTGCGGCTAAGATCACGTCGCTTACGCCTATGGAACGTGAGTATGGTGCTCTTATGGCCTTGCAGTACTACGATCTCAGCGATGAAATAACTCGTGCCCAGCCCTCTCCTATCCTTAACTATACTCCCGAGTCACTCAGGCCGTTCGAGAGAACATACAATCTCAACGCTGCCCAGGCTAAAGCCGTCAAGTCAGCCTTGGATAACGACGCCTTCACATTGATCCAGGGTCCTCCCGGTTCCGGTAAAACGAAGACTATCTGCGCGCTAGTCGGTGCATTGCTCTCGTCTTCACTGGGCGGAAGTGGCTCTGCAGTCCGCATTCCTGGCGCTGATTTCAAGCCTGCCACTCACGGCACAAACGCGAAGAAGCTTCTTATCTGTGCGCCTAGTAACGCTGCCATCGACGAGTTAGTCATGCGTTTGAAGGCCGGAGGCAAAACGCTTGATGGGCGCGACCACCAACTGAACGTCGTTCGTTTCGGCCGCTCTGATGCCATCAACGCCAACGTCATCGACGTTACTCTCGATGAGCTCGTGTCTCAGAAACTAAGCGGCATTGGTCGAAAGACGACGGATGACCCCAGCAAGCTTTTCGACGAACACAAAGCGACGTGTAATCAGTTCAATGAAGTCCGGACACAGATGGATGCGATTCGCAGTGCGGGGCATGCGCCGCCTCCTGAGTTATTGCGCGAGTTTGACATCCTGAAGCAGAAGAAGACACAGCTTAGTACGGCGATTGATAGTGCGCGAGATAATAGGCAATCGGCACTTCGTGACGAGCAAGTTGCGAGGCGAAAGGCCCAGCAGGATATCATCAACAGTGCGCATGTCATTTGCGCCACGTTGAGCGGTTCTGGACATGAGATGTTCCAGTCATTGAGTGTCGAGTTCGAAACGGTTATTATTGATGAGGCTGCTCAGTCTATCGAATTGAGTGCTCTTATTCCGCTGAAGTACGGCTGTTCGAAGTGTATCCTTGTTGGTGATCCGAAGCAGTTGCCGCCAACTGTTCTATCGAAAGAAGCCGCACGTTTCCAATACGAGCAGTCTCTCTTCGTTCGCATGCAGGAGAATCACCCGAAGGATGTTCATTTGCTGGATACCCAGTATCGTATGCATCCTCAGATCAGTGCATTCCCCAGCGCCGCATTCTACGACGGCCGTCTCAAGAACGGACCGAATATGGAGGCCTTGCGCAAGCGGGTGTGGCATAATAGCGAACTACTCTGCCCCTACCGTTTCTTCGATGTCCAGGGTATGCACTCAAATGCTACCAAGGGACATTCGTTGATCAACTATGCTGAGATGAGGGTTGCTATGAAGCTGTATGAAAGGTTGATTACTGATTACCGCAGCAAGTATGACTTTGCTCAGAAGATTGGTATCATCACGCCGTATAAGGGTCAGTTGAGATTATTGAAGAACGAGTTCTCTGCCAAGTACGGCAAGACCATCTTCGAGGAGGTCGAGTTCAATACCACCGATGCCTTCCAGGGAAGAGAGTGTGAAGTCATCATCTTCTCTTGTGTCAGAGCATCGAATCGTGGTATTGGTTTCTTGTCTGATATCCGTCGTATGAACGTCGGTCTCACTCGTGCGAAGTCGTCGTTGTGGGTGCTAGGAAACTCTTCGTCCCTTGTACAGGGTCAATTCTGGCGAGCCCTGATCGAGGATGCGACGAAGAGAGAGGTGTATACTACGGGCGACGTACTCAAGATGCTCGACAAACCCCAGATCCATCTAGATGCCATGTACGACGACGTGGAAATGGCTGATCCTGGAACGGAGCCCCCCAGCAAGGCTGCGACACCAGCACTTCCCAGTGAAGGCGACATGCCCCCTCCTAGATCAGTGCCTACTTCTGTGGATATGGGCAGTGCACGCTCGTCGCCGTCTATATCGTTAGGCCGCCGTACGGAATCCGTCAAGTCGACGCCATCTGCCAGTCCCAGGCTCGCACCGAAAGTCGACGGACCTTCCGGTGGTGGCAACGGCCTCAATGAAGCACAGATGTGTGGGCGTTGCGGCAGCTATGAACACATGACGCACGCCTGCGACAACGAAGATGCAAAGGTGGTATCGCAGGGTGCTTGTCTCCGATGCAAGAAGTCTGGCCACTCTCGACGTGACTGCACTATCTCGAGGTGTCTTCGATGCGGTGGCTTCGGGCATGAGACCCGGGCTTGCAAATCCCAAAAGGAACTCTCCCGACGAGACAAAGATCGCGTCCGTTGGGAGGAGAACAAACACGACCAGATCCAGAAGGCAAAGGCTTTGCGACAGAGACAACGCCAACTTGGTGATCATGATCGTAAAGTGCCGTCTATCGCGGTCGGGGATAATCAGCCGAAACCCGCGCAGAACAAGGAGGGGAATAATGCGAAGCGAAGACGAGATGAAGCGAATACTGGTTCTGCGCCTGGCAATCGAGATACCAAGAAGCCACGCGCAGCGCCAGCCGCTACCATGCCTCCGAAACTCCCCAAGGGCAGGAAATTTGACCCCGCGACTTTTGCTCCCCCGCCGGATGTAAGTTGTGATTACGATATTCTGTCTGATTGGCGCTGACCGAATTGTCAATAGCAACTGTATAGACCCGTCAAACGACAGGAGCCTAAGATTGCTGACCCTGCAGTGGCTGCAGCTGCACTGAAAGCCGGTGAAAATAGGCCACCCAACGTAGGCTTCTTGTGATATCTCAATTCCTTTGATTCGCGCGGATACTGACAGACCAAGCAGAAGAACACCAACAAACCCCCAAGACCTAACGAGGGCCCAAATCAGGGGCACAACCAGGGACAACCTCCACAGGCTCCTCATAACGGACAAAACCCGCCACCACGGACTGTCATCATGCGCAAACGCAAACCCGCTGATCCCTTCATTCGTCCGAAGAAGAGAGGAGGTTGAAGACACATCATACATCTAACAGTATTCCAACAACATCTTGAACATGAAACATACCATACGGTCGCCGTGTACCGGCCATGGCGGCTCGCGGCAGCAACAGCCTGATCAACATGAAGATCAACTGCCATCTCACCATACCATAGACAGCCTTAGCATTCTCCGAGGCAGCACGACGGCTATGCGATTCCTTGCACGCGTAAGAAGAAACACAAGCTTGGTGTATCTATCGTTACTTTTGGCATAGGGCGAATAGTTCTGAAGCGACAACAAAGTGAACCGTAGAAGAGAGGTCGTGGCAGCCGTAGCCGTCCATCTCACCTGGGCCTGGACCTGGACATGGATATGGACATCACTTCCTGTCGTTGATCTTCCTTTTCCGCTTCCTCTTCAGGGGTTGTATGACCAGGACTGGATGGAAAAGGGGCAGACGGGGCAGGGCTGAGCAGACTCAGATGCCAAGAAATCCCGCCCAGACTTGCGTTGCACGTGACCGGCACGGCTCAACGTCCCGCGTCGTCGTTCGCCGAAACCGACTGACCGGACGGCGAAAGCGCGCAAGGCTGAAGCGCAAAGAAAAATTACTGAGAACCGAGCACGAAGGACAAAGCCAGACAGAAAACACTGCTCATCGCATCAGACATCGACTCGTCAAGAAGCATTCCCTTGCGTATCCAGTTTTGCGGCCAATTGACCCTTTCTCGACCGCCAACAAGTCGCATCTCTCACCGAGGCCTTCCGTGCAATTTGATATCATATCACCGAATCAACTATACACAAATCCGCGCAAATCGGACATTCACATTCACTCGAAATGGGAGCTGGCGGTTCAAAGCAGCAGGGGTCGGGCCCCGCGAAGCACATCTTCTCTAGGTGCGTTGATGCTGTCCGTTGTCCGTTGTTCGTCGTTCGGCACTGGTCATGAGCGCGGAGCTTCTACCGGCGCATGGCATGGCGTGGTCTTTGTGAGACCAGGGGATAGGAAGCGAAAGCTGACTGACTTTTCGCGTAGTGAGACACCTTTCCAGTTTTCGCAGGACTTCGTTCAGCAGCTCCAGTCGAGCTCGGAGGTATGGAGTACACATCCAAGATGAATTCGCAGCCAGGCCGTCCCAGAACGCTAAAATGATGCCCGTCCTACGCACATGGAAACTCCCCATTACAGACAGATGCTTCCCGCGCACAATCTCTAGAACTCCACATCCAGAATCGAGTAGCCCAGGAGCTCGAACGCATCCAGAAGCGTGAGGCCCAGACCCTCGCAGATCTCGAGAAGAGGTTAGGCGAATCCAACTCGCCCGCCGAAGTCAACGAGACCTCCAAACAGGTCCCCGCTCTGCCAGAACTCACCCTCGAATCCCCCCGCATTCCCTTCGCGGGTCCTGGTAATTTCAGAGAGGTCGAGGCACTTGCGGCCAAGGGCGGTCTCGCCACAGAGACAACGGATGCCGCCAATGCTACGACACCTTACCGGAGTCTTACTAGCCAGAGCCTATCACAGCAGATCACAGATTTGAAAACAAGATTGGCTGCGCGACCAGGTGCGCGCGAGCTTGATCCTACTGTCCAAGAGTCACGCCAGGAGTTGGTGAACTGCCTTAAGTCGAATGACAAGAGACCGTTGTTGTGCTGGGAGCAGGTTGAGCAGTTCAAGGAGCAGGTCAGCCGGCTGCAGCAGAAGTGGGTTGATAAGGTCGTCGCTTAAGTGAGTCGTTGAGTCGTCACCGACAAGCATCAAGGCGACGAAGGCAGCCACTGTCAGTTCCATGATACGTACATAGAGGCCAGCTTATGCTGAAGGAGATGGGGGCAAGGAGGATCAATATAAGGGCCTTTTCTATGTGTATAGATAGATCCAGCGTTTCAATTGTTTGATTCAAGTCATTTCACCATACATATTTTTGTCTCTTCCACCTTTTCTCTCCCCCCTCACATATGCACCACATCAATGATTCCATCCGCGACTGATACCAGCTTCGCTTTTGGCCTGCAGAGTTGCGGAGCGTCAGCAAGCGCACATCAAGGTCTTCATCCATAGCTCCTTGTATCTATATGTACAATGCCTCCTCAATCAATTCCC
>JAGYIB010000346.1:0-10698 GCA_024244615.1 Ascosphaera pollenicola | reverse complement strand
CTAGATCGAAACAGAAAGACGATGACAGCAGCCTTGCTGGACAGGCATCTGATCGTCACTCGATTATATCTGTAGGAGGCTACAGTAATGCTTCCGAGACTCAAGATGATAGCAACCCCTTCAACTTTTCAGAAGGCCAAAGGTGGTACTATCTTGATGCTGTAGAGGAGAGACCAGGTCAACTCGTTAGCGGCGCTCCAGCAACGCCCGGCTTGGGCAAGAGCACAGTCGCCGCTGCGAACGTGGATGCCAGAGGCAGCATACGCGTTAAGAAAACGAGTCCCGACCGTAAGGATGACCTCGAAGAAGGAGATGAGGAAGGAACGGTCACGAAGACGTTACGTTCGCATGTGGGAACCAGGGGCCAACAGGAGACTACCCCTCCGAAACAAGGAGCGAAGAATAAGGAGAACCAAAGACGAGGCAGCCACATCAGTGCCACCGGTGCTGATAGCGATGCCTCAATTCCCTCACTGGCGCCTTTCTCATCTAGGTCCGACCAGAAGCATGTCTGATACCTTGTGCGTCATACTTGAGTTTGGTTTCACGAGCCTCTTGGGCAAAGCGAATCTTTGTCCCCTGAACATGATCGTGTCGGCATAGGTGCCATCAAAGTGGCCCGCTAGCAAACAACGCTCTGTCCACAGCGCCAGCCTTTCCGATGCCCATTCTGCCTTGCTCTTTCTTTCCATCGAGACCGTACATCGGGACCAGCTGCGCAGGTCTACATTGGATGTTTTCTGATTTCACAGGAATTGTTGTCAGGGGATTGCTTTGTTTGAGATTTACAAGCACTTTTATCTTCACGGTCACATAGTTTTATACCCAGCAGTCTTAATTTTGCTAGTTTTCACGTTTGATGCATGAGTTTCTCAAATCTGATTGCCTGCCTATTCAATCTACAACTTCGTCGACACCAATCATCATAAAAGTGCTTTGGGTCCCGAATACGGATTGCCGTGCTGGACAACATCGGCAGGTCCTATCAAGAGAGCCGATTTATCTGTCGCAATTGAGCTTGATAGCTCTCGCCCGTTTAGGAATGGGGCCCGAACGAGCACAGACCCTGTATATGACCGCTTTGCTATCTCAGGCGTCTGCGGAGTGCATATCACAGTCTGCTCCACCCGATATGGTCAGTGGCATCATGCGTGCATGCTGTGTTCAACGAGATGCGTTCGCAAGAAGTGTCTCTGCAGCAAGCTTCCCCGATTTCATCGTCATCGATATCTACTTTCCCTGACAAGGAACCGTATGCGTCGTCCTACCAATCTAGCAGGTAGAACCCGTCCGTGAAACATGACGACTCGGGAGCTGAAGATGCCAGTAGCGGGAGAGCTTCACGGCGCTTGAACCCAAGCAGCGGAGGAGACAGACGAATTGTTTCGAGGGAAAACATGATGTCTTATGGAGTTGAGAGTAGCGGCTTCACGTTAAAGAGGATTTATGAAGATCGATCATAGGGTCCGAAGTCGGCAGAGCGCTGGGGGATTGAAGATCTGTGATCGAGTTTTCAGCTTCAAGGTAGAAATCGCAACTTCTGCCTTTGACACCGGTCATTAACGAGTACGAGAAGAATATGAACCATTGGTTGGCTATCTTCCAGAAAAGAGATCCGTGTCCTTTCTGGCTTAACTTAGTCAAGAGCTGGGCGCTGTAACGTCTGGAGCGCCGCGTTTGTGCGGCTGGGCGGGCTTCTCATGAGACAAAGCATTCTTGGAAGCTCGAAATAATCACCACGATGATCAGCAAGAATTGAGAAGCCACGAAGCTTGCCTCTGCTTGGCCGGCGGGCCACCAAGTATGTCGAGTCCAGCATGGTGCCCAATCTTTTGGGATGTTGATGTCCAAAGCATCAAGCAGAGGTCGGATGAAATAACCGTCCAGTTGTTTATTTACAAGGTGAACCAGGTCCTTGTTCAGGGAGTCCCCGTAACATCGGAACCTTAGGAGTTTTAAAAGACTAACTGACGGTTAAGATCTTGCTCAATTTTGAGTTATCTTATCAATCAGTTGCCCGTTTGACTCAGTATATCCGTACGTACCAAGGAATTGGGCCATCTGAGCCCCTGGCGCCTGCGCACCAATGGAAGAGATATTGCCGAAGTGCGCCTTGTTTGTCTTTTGAACCAAGAGTTGCATCTCGAAAGATGTCAAGAAAATCCACGTGGTGACGGTCATGGCAAGAAAAGTTTTTCGAAGAAACGCCGGGACATGCAGTGGCTTGCTCATGTTTCAAGCTTGTCCCGGCCACACCGGTCACGGCCCCCTTTTCTCGGAGGTTACAAGCGTTTTTGCGACCGGCGTCAAGCTAGCAGTTCTTGGAAGTGCGTGAGGAGCAAAATCGACAAGGTGTCGGGTGATAGAGAACGCCACTTTCCTAACCAATACCACGAGGAGTTTGACGCCCTTCATAGATGGATGGCAATGTTTTACGATCCTCAATTGATGTTCCCTTCACAATTGGGGTGTTGATTTTGACGGAATTTGCTCCTCCGTGACTAAGAAATTTGCAACTTGGCTCATGCCACGCTTGGTCGTCGGTCGACAATACGATTCACCCACATCTTTGTTTTCCTTCGCACAAACTTCACCGACAAGGCCCAGATTGATAACCTTAAGGAGCAGGCACAGAGAAATTGAACACGAAGAGGAAGCATATTCAATCAGATAACCTGGATTTCGGACTGTCCTGATCGAGGCAAGTGTGGCTCGGATCTAATCAATCAGCTCAAGGCAAGCAGAGATGATCTGGACGTTCACACGGAAAAGATGGGGCGAGTGATACAGGGACCTTGTCACCTGTACCTTCGGAGAAACAGCGCACAAGTCATGTTTCCTCGTCCATACGACCCAAACTCGTAGGCCGTTCCTGGTGGCGGCAATCGACGACAAAAACCACCTGAAATGCTGCAGTCTGCAATTTCCGCCAAGTACATATGATCGGGCTGGCTATGGTTCCGACATGTGCACGACGTCCGAGCTTTATACCGATGAACACCTCACTGGGGTCGGCAAGAAGAAAGGACTCATTTTGACAGATCGCACGATGATTGTCAATTTCCCAAAGAGCTTCGGATCTTCTCCCTTACATAGGGTCATCCATTCCATGAATGGAACAGAGGCCTTTCTGCCGTCATTGGGCATAGGAGGAACAACCCTGTCTCGGATCGATAAGGTTGTATTGAATGGGACAGCCGCGTCAGAACGCCGGTTACCCGCGTTAGTCTCGGTTCAACTCCTCGTTGGGGCTTGAAGCCGGGATGTACATATCATGACCCAACGGGACGCGAAAGCCCTCGGGAGTCGGCTTATCTGATAATCTTATCAGATCATCAGGGCGGGATCTGATTAGACAATGAGAAGTCTTGATCTCCACTCACGATGGTACAGTGCAACGCCAGCCAGTTCATTTTTTCTCAAGGATTGGGTGGTCGTTCAAGGTCTTTCTCCATAAGTTGGATGGCATGGTGGAGATTGGAGGTCAATTGCGAGAAAGTATGGTCGCAATGTGCCTCCCGATGCATGCCCAGTGCTGGCCCACTCGTTCAAAGACATCTGCTTCACTCCTATATATCTCCTCCGTAATGCCCCCCTTGACATCTCTTTTTCTTTTCTTCCTTTGCGTCTATCAGTCGATCATTCACGTCAATTCGGCCCATTTGAGCATTGAATATAGGAAGGCAAGATGATCGCCGACATGGATAAGAATGTGGTCAATAAAGACCCTGAAGATGCACGCAGGATATCAGATGATGCCGAGAATTCAAGCAATGGTCTCAATGAAGGAGAGGCCCATGCCTCTGAGGGCACACGAAAGGTCGAGGCCATGACAGAGACATGGTCAGCGACACAACTTTGGGCCACCTTCGTGATGTATGTCCTCCATGTCCTATCGGACTTAGACCTTCTTGCCGGTAGCATGTCAATCTGACAGTCCCAGGATTTATGTCCTCTCTTTCCTCGATACTTTGATGGAATCAACCGATACAACATGGACACAATATGTCACATCAGATCTTGGAGACCACCCACTCATCACCACCGTGCAGACCCTCTCAACAATTGTGGGTGGTGTCGTTGCATTGCCGATCGCCAAAATCGTCAATGTCTGGGGTCGTCCTGAGGCCTTGTCCGTATTGTTGCTGCTTGAGATCATTGGTATGATCCCTGAAAGGCAGCCAAAAGTCTCGTTGATCATCCCTTGCTGATTGAATGGTGTAGGCCTTGTCGTCAAAGCGGCGACCACAAACATCTATCAGTATGCTGCTGGAAAAACCATTTTCTGGTGCGGTCATGTCGGCATGCAATACATCATCACCGTTTTCCTCTCAGACATGACCACCATGAACCGAAGAGCGTTGATGCTAGGCATCAACTCCACGCCTTCGATCGCAACCACCTTCGCCGGTCCAGCCATGGCCAATGCTTACTTGGGACATGGTGGCTGGGAATGGGGTTATGGTACTTGGGCCATCATCATGCCTGTGGTCGTTGCACCAATTGCTACCATGATGTTCTGGAACGACTGGAAGGCTAAGAAGGAGGGCCGTTACATCAGAGGCGTTTCTGGCAGGACAACATGGCAATCCATCAACCACTACTTCTGGGAATTTGACGGTCAGCAAACAGCGCTCCCATGCATCAATCGTTCGTATCACTGACATATCTTCAGTCATCGGTGCAATTCTAATCACTGCGGGTTTCGTCCTGCTGTTGCTACCCCTGACTCTTGCTGGTGGCTCGGGCAAGGAATGGCAATCTGCCCATATCATTGTGATGATTGTCCTCGGCGGTGTCCTTCTCATCGTCTTCGGCCTTTATGAGTACTTCCTCGCTCCGATTCAGTATCTTCCGTGGAGGTTCCTCAGAAGCTGGACGGTTGTGTCTGCCTGCGTCGCTTATTTCGCCATGTTCATTTCCACTTAGTGAGTAGTCTTGCTGTTTCATGACGATCAGGGATATTGACTAACGCCTGATAGCTGTTGGGATGGATACTTCTACTCCTATTTGATGGTCGTGAACTATCAGTCGGCCGACAGCGCAGGTTATATTCTCAACTCATACAGCTTGGCGACTGCTGTCTTCAGTCCAATCGTGGGAATGTAAGTGCACTGTCCATTGCTTGTGAAACCGCGTTCAGTTGCAGGTGAACTAATCAATCACAGTATCATCGAACGCACTGGACGATACAAGTGGCTCTCAATCATCGCAATCCCTCTTGAAGCTCTGGGAACTGGCCTTCTAGTCTATTTCCGTCGCCCAGGGACAAATGATGTTGGATACCTTTGCATGTGTCAGATTTTCATCGGCGCTGGCGGTGCCATTATCGCCATTTGTACCGACATTGCCATGATGGCCGTCGTTCCCCATGACGACGTTGCGACCGTGCTTGCGTTCCAACACGTTTTCGGATCTATTGGAGCTTCCATGGGCTCAACCATTTCCGGTGCTATCTGGACCAACCTCATGCCAGGGAAGTTGCAGGAGTATTTGCCTGACAACTTGAAGGACCAATGGGAGGTGATTTATGGCGACATGACGAAGCAAACCTCCTACCCCAAGGGGTCTGCTGCCAGAGACGGTATCATTAATGCCTATGGTGATGTCCAGAGAATCCTCTGCATCACAGGTGTGTGCTTCGTCCCTCTGATCTTCATCACCATGGCGTTCTGGAAGAACGTCAACCTCAAGAAGGTCAAGCAGACCGCTGGTAACGTTTTCTAAACGACTCTTCCAATCATCATAATTCGATGCGATGGAGGT
This sequence comes from Ascosphaera pollenicola, assembly GCA_024244615.1. NCBI lineage: Eukaryota > Fungi > Ascomycota > Eurotiomycetes > Onygenales > Ascosphaeraceae > Ascosphaera > Ascosphaera pollenicola. Next base: position 4,932 of record JAGYIB010000346.1, on the reverse strand, counting down.
CCATTCCTCCTGAGCAACGCCAGGAAAAAAAAGAAAACAAAGAACACTGTCAATCAGTGTTTTGGAATCGGGAAGCAGGCCAGACAATTCTATAGATACCCTTGTCTTGCATACCCGCATCTTCTCATATCTTGTCGCGATGTATACTTGTTTTTGAAAAGCACTGTTGTTTCCTCAAATTTGAATCCAATAATGTCCAATAATGAAGATATCGTGTGATTTGAATGGCATGACTTCATGAATTGATGCTTCAAGTGTTGACTCCCGCAACTTAAGCAGCGTTCATCGTCTTGCTCAGCCAACATAATAGTGCTCTCAAAGAGATATGGACGTCCGCAGTCCTGACTCTGCATGTCTTCAGGCAGCTGTCAAGCCCATGCTGTGAACTGCCAGCGACAATGAGCACTCTGCTTGCAGAGCATCGAAATCCTTGAGATGACCTTCAGCATCGTAGTTCAGCGTGTGAGGCGAACATGGATGTTTTGACCAGCTGGCTGTGGGCCCCCACCGTGCATTGCTAACTGTGTCTTGAATGGATCGTGGCGGCCGAAAGCGTGTCCACGACGTCAGTGCTTTATCGCAGCCGAACCACCCCAACGGCGATTTCAGGCAAGATATCGATATCAACTGCGAATGCTTCCAAGATCACTGAACCGAGTTGTCTCCAGCACACGCGGACTCCATTGCTTCCCTGTCCGGTCAATAGCATCACGCTTGAGTAGCAATCCCAGTCCATTGCCTGCATTGCTCGTCGGCGCAACGTACAACCCATGCAAGTCAAGTCGCACCGACATCCGCTGCCAGTCTCAGATGACACAGATCAGATCAACCGCAAGGACCGTCCCAGTTGCCAAAATGGAGAATAAGGTCGACTTCATTGCTCAGGCGAAAGACTTTCTTTCTTTCGTCAATGCTTCGCCTACCCGTACGTCGTGGGATCGGCCCGCTGGTCGTGCACAAGCAGGTCATTGAGAGCGTGATTGGCTGACATCGAGGCATCTATATAGCTTTCCATGCTACCCAGTCAGCTCGGATCATGTTCGAGGAAGCTGGCTTCCAGGAGATCAAGGTTGGTTGAAGGGGACCCGGTTGCGCATGATATCGACGTCCATGAGATGATTCGCTAATCCTAAACGCGCAACAGGAAAAAGACTCTTGGGCCTCTGTCTGCAAGCCAGGTGGCAAGTACTTCCTTACGCGCAATGGCTCCAGCTTGGTTGCCTTTGCGATTGGAAAGCAGTGGAAGGTGGGTTGGTAGCTGTTTTTCTCTACGGACCTCTTGCTAATACATCAAATCTTTGATAGCCTGGAAACTCCATTGCCATCGTGGGAGCACATACAGATTCGCCCTGCTTAAGAATTAAGCCCGTTTCCAAGAAGTCGGGTGACGGCTTCATCCAAGTCGGTGTTGAGGCCTATGGCGGTGGCATCTGGCATTCCTGGTTTGATCGTGACCTAGGCATCGCAGGTCGTGCTATGGTACGTGAAGCGGACGGCACGATCAGAGCTAGACTTGTTCGCATTGATCGTCCAAGTGAGTACTTACTATGTCAGGGAGCACTCATCGATCACTGAAAATGACTGACAATTAAACAGTTCTACGCATTCCAACTCTTGCTATTCATTTGGAACGGACCCAGACCTTTGATTTCAACAAGGAGACACAACTCTTCCCGATTGCCGGCTTAGTCGAGGCTGAGCTTGAGCAGACCGGCAAGGCAGCCCAGGAGGCTAAGGAGCAAGATGCAGAGAATGAGTCCGCACCTTTCTCCCCATTGAAGGCGGCGACTGAGCGTCACCATCCTTATATCGTCGAGCTCATCGCTTCTGACCTCGCCGTGGATCCTGCCAACATCATCGACTTTGAGATGCTACTTTATGATACTCAACCTGCCTGTCTTGGCGGTTTACTCAATGAGTTCATTTTCTCTGCACGCTTGGATAACTTGAACAGTTCCTACTGTGCAACTGCAGGCTTGATCAACTCCGTCATTCAACCTGAGTCTCTGGAGGACGAGTCATCCATCCGATGTGTCGCCCTATTCGACCATGAGGAGATCGGAAGCCAGACTGCACAAGGTGCGGATTCAAACATGATGCCGGCCATCCTGAACCGTCTCGCATCTCTTCCGGCCGCTCATTTCGCTGGCAGCGAGGAAGCTGATACCGCGACTGCCTTTGAGCAGTCCCTCTCCACTTCCTTCCTCCTGTCTGCTGACATGGCTCACTCCATCAACCCCAACTACGCCTCGAAATATGAGCCAGACCACAAACCACACATGAACAAGGGCCCAGTGATCAAGATCAACGCTAATGCACGCTACGCCACCAATTCTCCTGGTATCGTCTTGCTCCAGGAGGCTGCTCGTGTTGCCCCTCTGCCCGTCCCCTTGCAGCTTTTCGTCGTCCGCAATGACTCTAGCTGCGGCAGCACAATCGGTCCGATGTTGAGCGCGAAGATGGGCATGCGTACTCTTGATCTTGGAAACCCGCAGTTGAGCATGCATAGTATTCGTGAGACGGGCGGTACTAAGGACGTTGCGTATGCGATAAGCCTGTTCGAGAGCTTCTTCAAGACATACTCTACGTTGCAGCCCAAAATTTTGGTGGACTAGAGAGTGCACGGTTCGGGTACAAGCCTGATGTTGAGTAAAGGAGGCTTCAGAGATAGTTGTGTTTGGATGCATAGATGGTGTCAAGGAGTTGTTGTTGAGGAGCTAAAGAGTTCTAGGCGCTATCCAAGGGAGACAAAGTGAGAGGCTATAGGATCTGACTGCAAAGTGTCAATGAACTTATGATGTGATGCTGGTTTCTTTTTCGCGGAGGTGTATCCGTATGCGTCTACATATGTGCTCGCTGCGAAACGTGTGCCATTGACTTTCAAAGTTCTGTCCCTCTTGATACGAGCTATCTTTATCGAAACTCTAGACGTTCCCGCTACTCCACAGAGCGTAGAAGTCCATTGGCCCTCCAGCTCCAGGCCATATCTATAGAAAGCCCAGGCCGGCAAAGAGGATGCATATTCAGGACGGTGGATGTCTATCTTCAACGAGCTCACATGTCTCATGCGGAGCGGAATTCCGCAAACTTGAAATCGGCAGGAACGATACAGGGTTCATTCTCGCCAATGGCATATAAACCAAGCATCATGCCCGTGAAGGGCGCCCCGATAGGCGGATCGCGGGTCATGACATGGTTAGCAACGCTGCCGAGATATTTCCATGGACCGGGTTCGTCTGCGGCTATTTCTTCAGGATTGCTGGAAATTTCACAGAAGCCGAATCGATACTCGTCATTGTTGCATTCAATTGTGAATTGAACTTCTGAAGATTGTGGGGATAGCTTGCACTCGACGATCTTGCCATCTGCGGGTGTGAATCGAACAATGAAGTCTCCTGAGTCATCATTTCCAAGTCGTAAGCCGATGCTGCTAAATGTGTAATAGTTCCAGTACACTACTGTGCCGGCTTCAACGAACGGCGACGACGGTTTGAAAGAGAGCTGCGTTCGCCAGGTGGTTTGTCTTTCACATTGTTTACGAAGCAGCATGGTTGGGCAAGTTGGTGTCGATAGCGTGTATGCTGCGCCGTAGAGGCGAAGATGGCCTGGCTTTTCAGTAAGGGAATAGTCCATCTTGAATGGGACATCTGAAGTAACTGTAAGCTCATTCCTTCACTTTAATCATTTTTTTGATGTAGTTGGCAAACTGAAACTGACTCTTTCTATACCATCCAAGCTGGAGTTCAGGTTTATCAAAGTCGTCTCTCCATGATTTAGGGCTTGCAAGCTGGTACATCGCAGGCCCGGATCCTGTCAAAGCAGCTTTTTGGCCACCGTTGAAGATAGGCCAGTCATTCTCCCAAGTTACTGGGACAAGGAATGTCTCGCGCCCTGATTCATCAGTCAGAAAAGTCCGGCCTTTTTGCTTAGAGTTCGACCGCCTCACCAAATACTGAAGCAACCCACCCATCCTCCTTCTTGACAGGCCTGACACCGAGGAATACAGCCCACCACCTCCCGTAGACATCTTCCACTAAGTCGGCATGTCCAGTATTCTGGACTTCATCCTCAGTGGTGTTTCTCCAGAGAGGATTAGTTGGGCAGCCTTCCCACGGTCCAAGAGGAGATTTGTCGCTTCTATGCACCCATTCACTGTGCCCGCTCTCCGTACCACCTTCAGCGGTGAAAAGATAGTAGTACTTTCCGCGCTTGAAGAGATGTGACCCCTCAGAAACACCTGAGCTCGAAGAGCGGACAAGCTGGGGAGCAGATGTACACGCACCTGTCTCGATGTCAATTGTTGAGATGTGAATTGCGAAGTCTTTGATCTTCAACCCAGGTGTGCGGTCACGCATGCGATAGGTTGTTGAAAGATAGCAAGTGTCATCATCATCCCAGAACAACTGCTCTACCGTTAACTGCTATGCCGTTTTCACTTCCACTAACCAAGTTGAATGCTGATATTGCAACGTACATCCTGATCAAACCCGATCTGATCAAAGTAGACCGGCTCAGACCAACTCTCGCTGTTCCAAATATCATCCGTTTTGACATAAAACCCCATAGGCCAGACTCGTTCGTCCGGCTGAGGCCTATACCTGTCAAAGCTGCAGGTAGTCAAGTAGAAAGTTCCCTTATGATAACGCAGCGTGGGCGCCCATATTCCACCCCCTGGTTCAGGGGTGCGAATGTCCAGTTGCGACCGCCGATTCAGAGCATGTCCAATCAAGTCCCATCTGATGAGGTCCTTGCTATGGTAGATCGGAACGCCTGGAAAGTACTCGAACGTCGATGTTGCAAGGAAGTAGTCCTCTCCGACTCTGACAATGGTAGGGTCCGGATTGGAGCCCGTGAGGTCGAAACAGTACCGATCCTCAGTCCATAGCCTACAACGAGCGAAATTCCCACCTGCTCCGTGACGTCTGGTTCAAT